>JAULBW010040905.1:0-186215 GCA_032358265.1 Vaucheria bursata | reverse complement strand
TGAACGGAAGCGCCTCCGGCGGGGCCAGCGACCCCGCTGGACCGGGATCGGCCGGCACGTCGGGTTGCGCAAAGACCACCTTTCCGCCCGGCACCCCTCTGGGGGCTGGATCTGGGGGCCGAGCACGATTCTGAAACAGCTTCTAAGCCGAAGAGGGCCGCCGGTGGAGATCCGAGGGTGTCGAGTTCGCACCAGAAGTGTGTCGGCAGCTCCTCCCCTCGCGAGCGAGCTGGTCAGCCAGTGGAGCCTGGTGGTGAATCGGGGGTGGTCATCGTGGCTCCGTCGATCGCTTCCCCGAGTGGTCATGGCTTCCGGCCCAAGAGGCGAATCGCGAGGCGGCATGACACGACCTCGACGACCGTGCGCCGCGGGGCCGGGCGTCTGTCGATCGATCTCCTTGTGCGCGTCATGGCGACTTGGTACAAGCCGCTGAAGCCAGGGCCGCCAACGCAAACGACGTGTCCAAGTAACGATCTCCTCGGGCCTGACTTGGAGATGCTGGCCAATGGATCGACATTCCCTTTCGGTCTGCGCTCCGGGGCAATCCGCCGCTCCGCGTTCCCTCAGTACGACTCCTGCGGCCGGGTTCAACCTGCAGGCGATGCTGAAATGCGCCGAGAAAGATCGGGATCTCACGTGGCTCAGCGACATGCTGCAGTTTGCCGTGCAGCTCGAGTTCGCGACGATCCCGCCGTACCTGGCGGCCTACTGGTCCGTGAAACCGACGTCGAGCTCCGTCGTCCAGAACATGATCCTCTCCGTGGCGCTCCAGGAGATGCTGCACATGGGGCTCGTGTGCAACATCATGACGAGCCTCGGGGCGACTCCGAAGATCGCCGATGCTGCGGTGGTCCCCCAGTACCCCGGCCATCTCCCGGGCCGCGTTCATCCGACGCTGTGGGTGGAATTGAGGCCGCTCTCGCGGGAACTGATCGCCGACACCTTCATGGTGATCGAGGAGCCTGAGAACGGACCGATCCGCTACTCGCAGGGGCAGACCTACCCGACCATCGGCGCGTTTTACTCGGCCATTCAGGAGTCCCTCCGCAAGCTCCCCGATCACGCCTTCAGCGGGGACCGGCAGGTGGTCCTCAATCGTCCCGATTTCGCGCTCGGGGCCGTCGCCACCAGAGATGACGCCTCGAACGCCATCGAGACGATCAAGGAGCAGGGAGAGGGAGAGTCCGGCTCCCCCCTGTACGGTCCGGGCGCGTCGGACATGGCCCATTACTACCTGTTCGGGCAGATTTTCTACGAGAAGACACTGGTGGAAGTCGCTCCCGGCGACTGGCAGTACACGGGGGATGAGATCACGTTCCCCACCGCCGACGAAATCTATCCGATGGCGCCGGTGCCGGCGGGGGGCTACCCCGAGGGGGACCGCTTCGATCGCGAATACACGCGGATGCTCGCGCAGCTTCAGGACGCCTGGAAGCAGGGGGGGGCTGCCGGCGGCGCGGCGTTGACGCAGGCTCAGCGGACGATGGGTGAGCTGGGCCGCCTCGCCGTGGAACTGATGGACACCCCGGTTCAAACGGGAAGCCCCTTCACCATGGGCCCCGGCTTTCGGCTCATCTCATAACTCTCCTGGGAGATTGACATGGCGGCCTTGATCGAGTTCGACACTCCTCCTGGGCACACTCCGGGGACCGGAGCGACGTTGCCGGCGGCGGTTCTGAGCCTGGTCGGCTGGAGGTCCATCGGACATCCGGACGGCGGGCGTTTCATCAACCGCACCGGAGGAACGATCCGTGCCATCTACCTGAAAGCCAACGACCCCGCCAATCCGTTCACGATCACGCCGGCCTCGGCGGGCCGTCTGTTCAACACGATCTGGGCGAATGTCGTCGGGCCGAATACGGCGTCCGAAGTCTATTTCCTGGATGGGAACGTCCCGAATTTCGGGGCGTTCTGGATGCGCGTTCCGGCCAACACCGCCACCGAGATTCAGCAGTGCGACAGCAGCCTGGCCTGTCCGTTCATGGGCCAGGTGTTTGCCCTGAATCCGGCCGTACCGACCGGGCCGGGATGGACCAGGCTCCTGTCTCCACCAGCGCCGCCGACTCCGCTGTGGGGCGAATTGATCGCGGCGACCCCCTCGGAGTATCGCCAGATCGACGCCTACGGAGAGACCCCCGACGGGCAGAATGTCCTCTTCATTTCCCGCGGCGAAGTGCTTCACTACGACGACCGGAAAAAGACCGTCTCGCTGGTTGCCCCCCTCAAGGCGGGGACGGCGCCGACCGTCAATGCCATCACCTTCGACTCCAAGTCGGACAGTTTCGACCTTCTTCATAACGGAGCCCTCGTCAACCAGATTCAGAGGAACCCTCCGCAGATGTCGGAGATCGGCAACGTCAGATGAGGGGCGGGCCCGATTCCGATCAGGGCAAGACGTTGGTCGCTGGACTCTGCCAGCGGAGCCCCCTGACGTTTTCGGTGTGCCCTCGTTCGGCGGAGTGCATGCCCATGGCTCTGCGTGGCTCCACATGGGCATGCCTGGTCGGCTCTCACCCGGCCGCCATTTGGCGGCCGGAGGCTTGCGGATACGATGCTGCCAGCGCTCGCCGATCAGACCTCGGGAGGGATGGGATGCCCATCGTGGAAGAGATGCCGAATCCGGAAGAACCGAGTGGATCGATCTGGGTCATGTTCGGCAGTTCTTGTCTGCTGCAGTTTGTTAGCGCCTGCTACGGGGCACTTCAACCGGATGGGTCTTGGCTCCCTCCGTGCATGACCGGCTTCCTCCTGCTCATGACAGTGATCGCGTGGAGATCGTGTCGCGTGAAGGATCGCAGCGAAGATCCGTCCGGAACCGCGAACGATCGGAGCGAACGGCCTGTCCCGCAGAGTCACGCCCAGCAGCCTTAGCGGGAGCACCCAGGGATGCCGACATGCGCTAACGAGAAGGGGCGATGAACGAGAACCGTCTCCCCCCGCTGACGACCTTGCGGCTGCGGAAGCTGTGACCGCATGCCCGGAAGCAGGGACTCGAGAAGGGTAGATCGACCGCGTCGGATACTCCTGTCGTTGCTGCGGCCCGGAGACGATCCTGCTGGTAAATAGGGCGGGAGAGGATTGCCGGACGGTCGACCGGAGTTTCGTTCTGCGGCACATCGACGTGCTCGAACGGTCCCGCGAACGATCGCTCTGCGGAAAGGGCCGGCCGAAGACCCGGTCACTCAGGAGCCGTCCACGGGCGGCCGATTTGTGGAACTCTCCCCGGCGGAATGGCGTCGGAGTCGCAAGCCGCTCGGCATGCTCCCGCATCCCGCGGCGACAGGACACTTTCCGTGACGAGGGCCCTTCCGCCTCTCGTGTCTCATTCTTCGGAGCGATTCCGATGGCCGATCGCCTCTGCCGGGCCGCAGCTCACGCTGTCTTACCAGTCCGTCTCGCCTTGAGTCTGTTGTGCGCACTGCTCGTGTGGCCCGCCTGGACGGCGGCCGACGAGCCGGACTCCACCGGGGCCAGAGGGGCGTACCGGAAGGCGATCCAGCAGGCGAACAGCGACCTTCAGGCCGGGAAGATCGAGGAGGCCCGCAAGCGACTGGAGTCGACGGAGAAATCTCTCCGCGGCTTCGAGGCCGAACTGCTCGGCGGACGAGTGAAGATCGGGACCGAGGGGAAAGCGGCCGGCAGTCTGATCCGGAGAATTCCCCATCCCGACGTCGAGGTCCGCTACGCGGTGCTGCTCGACCCCGCGCGGCAGGTCGTGTTTCTGTGCCGTGATGGAAGCCTGCGAGTCTACGACCTCGCGGCCCCGGAGACGGCCAGGTCGACGGCGAAGCATCCCGAAGGGGTGGCGATCTGGTCGGGCGCGGTCAGTCGCGACGGCAAGACGTTCTTCTCCGGACATCAGAACGGCGAGGTGCTGGTGTGGGAGACGGCGAAGTGGGAACTCAAGCACAAGGTCTCATTGGGGGAGGACTGGCCGGTCCGCGAGCTGGCCGCCGCCCCCGACGGGAGCGGCTTCGTGGCGGAGGCCAAAGGGGCCCTCGAGCTCTGGTCGCTCGGCGAAGCGGAACCCGGGAGGGTCGCGGCAGTCGGCGAGCGGTACAACTTCGGCGAAGGGTTGTCGTACAGCCCCGCGGGGGATCTCATCGCGACCGGCGGGATGTTCGACATCCTGCTGCACGACGCCAAGACCGGGAAACACCTCCGCTCGATGTCGCACGCCTCCTACACGATGGGTCTCGCGTTCAGCCCCGACGGCCGGCGGATCGCGAGCGCCCCGCGCGGCAACGTCAACAAGTTCCTGGCGGTGTTCGACGTCACCAGGGACGCGCCGGAATTCAACGCCGGGCCGTTCGCCAATTACATCACGGGCCTCGCGTTTTCCCCCGACGGCCGGCGGATTGCCGCAACCGGCTGCGAGAAGCGGCTGCGGCTGTTCGACGCCGCCAGCGGCGAGATTCTCCTCGAGATCGAGCGTTCCGACTGCGGCTCGAAGCCTGCGTTCTCGTCCGACGGCCGGATCCTGGGCTGGTCCGAACCGCTCGGCTACCGCTTCATCGATCTGAAGAGCCCGCACGCGGGGACGGAGGACGAAGAGATTGCGGTTCCCTGACAGATCGGGCGAGCTTGAGACCCCGTTTTCAAGCCATCTCGAGAGCGGTCTCAAGCTCGTGCCTCAGGCGTTCACTGTCCGCCGGGAATATTCGGCTCCACGAGGCGGGCCAGCTGGAGGAGCGATTCCTGCCAGCCGAGGTAGCACATCTCCGCCGGGATCGCCGCCGGAAGACCCTCGTGCAGGATGGTCATCTCCGTGCCGCAGCTCACAGGCCGCAGCGTGATGGTCTTGGTCATATCGGCCGCGAGGCCCGGGTCGTCGAACTTGTCGGCGATGCGGATCCGCTCGCCGGGAACGAGCTCCACGAACCTGCTCTCGAACGAGTGGCTGTGTCCCGTTTCGAAGTGGGTGAACGACATGTGGTAGCCGCCCCCCACCCGCGGGTCGATCCGGTCGATCTTCCCCAGATATCCGTACGGCGGGAGCCATCGGCAAAGGGCGTCGGGATCGAGGAAAGCCTGGAAAATCCGCTCGGCCGGGGCCCGGAGCACACGATGCAGCCGGATGGTGCTGGAAGAATCCGCCATGGTTCATTTCTCCGCAAGGGGTTGTGAATTGCCGTGTTCAACAGGACGTCGAACGACCTGCGGCGGGATCGACATCCCGATTCGGGAAAATCGAAATTCGCTGGCGGCAGATCCCGGCTCGACGGGGCGGCACTGGTGCTTTGTCCACCCGTCTCACCTAAGCTCGGTTCTCCACTCCCTGCGGACTCCATCGCAGACAGTGCGATCCCGACCGTGATCCGGAGTTCGGCAGCATGGACATCCCGGCGACCGTCCGCGACCGCCTTGCGAGCCTCAGCGCCGAGTGCGGCGTTCCCTTGCAGGTGGTCCGCTACTGGGAGAACGAATATCGCCCCGGCTGGTACTGTCGCTTCAGGGGGACTGCGCTGAAGTCCGATCTCCTCGTCATTGAGCTGGCCGGAACACTGGTCGTCGCACTGGAAGAAGGTCGTTTCGACGAAGTCGACCTGTTTGTCTTCGTGAACGGGATCCGCGTCAATGACCTCGGTCCACGATCCTCGGGAAACTATCTTCACCGTCGCGGCTCACAGCCATTCCAGTGGGATCGTCTCGACGAAGGTTATGAACCGTTTGTGTCTCTTGATGTCGAAGGATGGCGTCTGGAGTCGTAGCGAGAGCGGGGCAGGGAGCGTGGTGTCCGCCACACTCACGCCGCTGAGCGACATCGGGAAGGGGCCAGAGGCTCGGTGAGGCGGGTTGCCCCCTGGAACCCGCTGGCCAGTCGCGAAAGTCGGACTGGCGACTCGCTGCGGCACTCAGCGCCGAAAGAAGCCCCCGCGCCGAATCCGCACCGGAGCCGGTTGCGACTGGGTCTGCCGATGCTCCCTCTCCCACTGCTGCGAACCGTAATTGATCCCGCTGATGTTGAAGCTGCGGTACGGATTGTTCCTGGAGATCTGGCCCCCCTCGGCCAATGACGCCACAGACAACGCCAGCAGCAGCGCAACCGAATTGAGTGTCATGGTCGTTCCTCCGATTGACGTGAGGCTCACCGCGATTCCGACGTCCGTGGTGGTTTGGACGGGGCACTGTACGGAAGCGCCTCCGGCGAGGGCAGGGGCGAGCCCCTGCACCCCGACAGGGGACTGGACCGGAGATGTGCGTCCGTCCTACTTCTCGGCCTCCACATTCTTCCGCTCGATCTGGATCCTGAGGACATACGCCTCCGCCCTCAGCACCGGAATCCGCGTCGAAAGCGCCCTCTCCAAATTCGTCTGAGCGATCTCCTGCCACGCCACCGCCTCTTTCAGCGCCTCATCACACGCCCGGGTCCGCTCCTCCCGAGTCCCGGCATACGCGAGGCGCGCCTCAAACAACTCGATACTGGCCGTATGCACATCGTCGTACGCCGCCCGGCCATGCGAGAACATCACCTGGGCCGAGTCCCGAACCGACTCCAGCACCGCCAGCCGCTTCTGCTGCAGCTCCTTGAGGCCCGGCGCGGCCTTCGCCGCCTCCTCCGGCCAGACCGGACTCCCGGAGGCCACGAACAACCCCGCCCCGATCGCCGCCAGACAGCCGAACGCCTTGAGAGTCGGTCGCATCCTCGATCTCCAGAAGAAGTCCCCGCGCGGGACAGATGGATCGTGCCGTCGAGGCCCTGCCCCGGCAGGGCCCCCAACCAGCCGGCATCTCACCGCGCAGAACGTCTCCCGTAAATGACGATGAACTCTTTGTAATCCTACCCGCGCGGTTCGACCCCCTTCGCGATCGCCTGCGAGTGACCATCCCGGAAGAAGCACGGACGTCCACGCCGTCCACTCCACTTCGAAAATCGAACGCCTGCCGAACGGGATCGGACGGAATCGCAGCTCAGAACACTCTGTTCTATCGTACTCTCGCGACAGGCAGCGAATCACGATGGTCTCCAACCGGGAGGGGACGATGAGCGATGCGGACAGGGTCGAAGCGGCGGGCCTACCTCTTCGATGTCACCACTGCAGCGGAGAGAGGTTTCACGAACGGGCGGTGACTCTCGATCGCACGTTTCTCGGCGGCCTGATGAACTTCGAAGGGCTCTTTGGCCACCATGCCGCGGTCTACGTCTGCGCGAGATGCGGGTTCGCCCACTTCTTCTTTCCGACGGGGGATGAGATCCCCGCCGCCACGCAATCGCGCGACACGAACCAGGAGGCAATCCGCTGTCTCTCCTGCAGCGAAGAGATCCCTGCAGGCAACGCGGCCTGTCCCTGCTGCGGTTGGACCTGGATGACGACGCCGTGAGAACCGATGTCCCGCGACGCCGTCGCGACCCGGCAGGTCATTCGGCCGTGAACTGGAAGGCGTAGAGCTTGGTCCGTTTCAGGTTGAAGCGGAGGCGGATCGGCTTTCCGGCCAGCTCCGACAGGTCGCTGTTCCCCTTCCAAGTGACCTGCTGGTCGATGACGTTGCCGGCGATCTCGGCGCAGTCGGTGGCTGCATAGCCGGGAATTGGACGGCCCGCTTCGTCTTGAATTTCGACGAAGGCGGTCCCCATGGAGCCGGCGTCGAGGTTCAGCCGGAGCGACTGGCCGCGGAAGAGCAGGGGCGGAGTCTGCAGAAAGCCCCCCTTGTGGTCGGCGTCGGCCGAGACGAAGCCGTCGAGCCGCTGGCGGACGATGCCGACGCCCCCCGGATCCTTCGCCGAGTCGGCGTACTCGGGGCGGAGATGGGCCGAGTCGTGCAGACGGCCGCTCGAGTAGTAGTACTGGTAGAGGTAGTTGCCGCGACGGACGATCCCCGGTCCCATGACCGCGTACCAGCGATCCCATTCGTCGGCAAGACCGGTCGGGAAGTACGCCTCGCGACTCGGCCGTTCCCACTTCCGGCCATCGCGGCTGACCGCCAGCTGGACCTCGAGCATCCCGAAATCCTCCCACTGGCCGGCGACGCGGGGGCGGACGTGGGGATTCCGCTGCGGCGAGAAGTGGCGGAAGGGGGCCGTGAACATGAGCTGCACGTCGGCCGCCCAGGGGTAGATCGTGGCGGCGCTGTAGTAGATGTCCGAGTGCGGGTCGTCCTCCTCGTCCGGCGAGAGGACGACGTCGACATTCTCGATCCCCAGGAACATCCGGTCGTTGTCGGTCTTGCGATAGGGCCAGGGCTTCAGCGGATCATCCGTCTCGATCCGGCCGATCCGCCGCTGCTTCTCGGAGCCGTAGTCGAAGGCCCGCGTGAAGATGACGTACTTGCCGAGCCGGGCGTCCCACTGGACGAGCGTGGGGTTGTCCGGGAAGAACGGCAACACCCGGCCGGCGCTCGTGAAGTGAATCCCGTCGGCCGAGTAGCTGGCGAAGACACCGTGCTTGGCTGGATCGAAGGGGGTCGCGAACTCCTGGTGGAAGAGCTTGAAGCGGCGGGCCGGCTCGTCATGCGGATCGAGGCAGATCGTGCTGAAGACGCCGCTGCCGATCCGCTGGCCGGTGCGGCGGAACTGGAGTCCGTCGTCGCTTTCGAGGATCTCGGTACTGTCCGCCCCCAGGTAGAGGCGAACCTTCCCGTCGTGATCGATCACGCGGGCGATGTGCCCCTGCAGGAACTCGCCGTCGACCTGAATCCGCCCGAGTTTTTGAGCGGGGTTCATCCGAAGTTCGATCCGGTCGCTGTCCGCAATGAATCGCCGATCGATGAACAGCTGTTTTTCGTCGCCGACGTCGATCGGGAGAGCCGAGAGGAGGAGCACGGCAAGCCAGAGCGTCATCGAGAGAGGTTTCCGAAGGACTTGTCAGGGGAGGCCGGGGCGACTGACGCCTCTCCGGACGTCCCTGACGAATCCGCCTCGGGACGACATCGACGGAGCACGATCATGCGGAGTACGTCAGGATCTGGCGGATCGGACGTTTGATCAGCTGCGTGATCATCAGTCCCAGCGGCATCGCCGCGAGCAGACCGACGATCACCGACATCCAGACCGGGCCGATCTTGTAGCCGACCGTGTTCATCAGCTGCTTCATCCCCGCCTTGCGGCCGGTCGCGACGAAGTCCGGCTCGCAGATCGTGGTGAACCAGATGAAGAAGCCCCCGATCACCCCGATGACCGCGAGGACAAACAGCGGCGACTGCATCACCGACCAGGCGTCCGCCTCCTCTTCGCTCTCCGTGCCGCCGAGATGCTGCTTGATTGCGGCGAAGACGTCCGCCTGCTCCTTGCCTTCGGGGAGTTTCGTCCGCTGCTGGTTCTGATCGTAGAGCCAGAGCTGATTGAGCTGCTGGGCGTACGTCGCTTTCGAGAGATCGCTCCGCGACAGGAAGACCGCCTTCGGAACCTGCTGCAGCATGGCGGCGGCCCCGTCGGGGGAGGCTTTCGCCATGGCGACCATCCCCTGCCAGCTCGCTTCGTCCTTGGCCTTGAGGGCCAGCGTAATCCCGGTCGGGGAGACATGGGCGAAGTGGTATCGCCGCTCGTCCCCGATCCCTTCGCTCCACGACACGATCGTTCCCGGAGTCTCGGCCGCTTCTGAAACACTCGCCATCGCCTCGGTCCTCCCCTCACGCCCTCGGAAAGAATTCGGTCACAGCTTGCGGAATTGTCAGGAACGGAGGGGGGTGTTTGCAACGGGAGGGGGCGGCAGCAGGGGCCGTGCTGCGTGGCAACGCATCGCCTGGAACAGAGAGAGGAGCGCGAGGCGAAGTCTGAAGGGAATTTTAGGGAGCTCTCACCGTCGTCTCACTCGCCACTGCGATTGTGGGTGTGAACCGGCCGGCCCCATCGAGTGGGCCGCGGGGTTCGACGAGGAGACAGACATGAAAGACCGGCTCTTCTGGATTCCGACGCTCATCATCCTGGCGACACCGATCGTCGTGGCGATCGTCTGCATGGTTCTCGAGGTCCGGTGGAAGACCTGGATCGCGCTGGCCAGCGGAATGGAACCGGCCGCGCCGGACACGAACGACCGTTCCCGGGTGGTCCGCCCGGAAGCCAATTCCGCTCGGCCACGTGCGAGTCGGCTCGAATCGGATAGGCTGGAGCTCGCGGGCCGCCAGCGGGGTCTCCAGATGTGCTGCGGGCCGGAACGATTTCGTTCCTGATGCCGCTGACGGAGTGTGTCGGCGGGGCGAATCGGAACATTCCCGAAACAATTCAGCGAGCATTCGCCGATGAACACCATAGTTCCTGTCAGCATTTCCGATGTCTCGCAGAAACTGACCTGGATGGTTTGGTTGCTGGGGGCCAATCTGGTGGTGGTGATGATTGCGGCCGCGGCGATCGTGGTCAGCCTGCTGCCGAAAGTGGAGCGGGCGGTGCAGACGGCGGAGCGGGTCGAAGGCCGGTTCCAGTCGTTCGCCGATGAAGTCCAGCCGGTTCTGACCGCCAGTGCAGGAAAGGCGATCGAGACGATCCGGGGGATGGACGCCGAGCGGCTCTCGGAGACCGCGACCAAGAAAGCGGACTCGCTGATGGACACGGCAGCCGAACGGGCAAAGCGTTTTCTGGAACGGGACAAGACGGAGGCAAAATGACTCCAATTCACGCTGCGACTGAACTCTCCCGTTCCATTAGCAGGCTGGAGAAGGAATCCTGTGAACGAGCCCGATCTCAACATGAGATCTCCAATGCTCCAAGCGGCCTGGGGAGCCGCTTTGAAGCTGGTTGATGACAAGGGGGACGTGTCCGAAGACGCGAGTGTCAGGAAGGGGGCATTCCTTCGCAGAACGTGCTGCCAAGCCCTGGCCAGCGAAGACTGTGCGAACGCGTTCGACACGGCAATCGGCATCGCCAAAGCGACCGCCAGGTTCCAGCGGACTCACTGTGGACAACTGCCTCTCAGAACGGTTCGGCGATACGAGTTGTTGTTATCGCTGGCGCGAGAACTGGCAGCCGAATTCCCGCGGTGCGATGACATCCTGATCCGATTCGCTTGCGGCAAGCTGGAATCGTCTTGGGACAGATAGAACTGCAAACGGATGGCGGTGAGCTGCCATTGCCAATCCGACGGCGGATCGGCCCGCCTCGATCACACCGATCCGTTTTTGCTCCTGAGCGGCAGGGCTCTTCTTTGCGGGACATCGCGGTGTATTCCCAGCCGCAGCGACGATCTTCCGTCTGCTGAATCGGCCGTCCGTCTCCGTCCGTCGCGTGTAGGGCTCGCCCCGGGGTTCCCTGCACGCGACGGACGGAGACGGACGCGAATGGCCACAGGGCTTCTAGTCCTCCCAAGCCCTGATGCCCATTGCGATTGGAACGGTTCTCGACTCGGAATCGGTGCATCCCAACGAGGAGCCGATCAAGGAGAAGCCGTCCCGGTGCGCCCCGTGCGCCGATTGACCAGACGGACTGCCCCACCCCCAGAACAGGAACCATCCCATGACCAAACCGTTGACCAGACACCAGGAAGCCTTCCTCGACTCCTTCCGGACCTACGGCATCGTGCGGATCGCAGCGAAGAAGGCCGGCGTGTCGCATGAGCTGCACTACAACGCGATGCGGGTCTCGGAGACCTACCGGCACGCCTTCGCCGGAATCCAGCAGGAGCACGCCCTCCGCCTCGAAGAACAGGCTCGCGAAATCGCGGTCGACGGCGTCCCCGAGCCGGTCTACTACGGACGCAAACTCGTCGCGTTCAAACGGAAACACTCCGACCGGCTGCTGATCCGGCTCCTCGAAGCCAACGACCCCGAGAAATTCGGCCGGCCGAAAGCTCCCCGCCGCAGACGGCGGCGACCTGACAATGGAGTGAGTTTCCAGACAAGACTGGCCACGGTTCTCGCCGAACGGAAAGCCCAGCGGAACTCGAACCGTTCCACATGGAAACGTCTCCGGCGGGCTGGCCCGCCGCCGGGGCTCGCCTCTCCCCCGACCGCCGAATCACAGTGGGATGAGCTGAGAACACTCGCCCGGCAGCACGCCCGTTCGAAAACCGCTCTGCCGGCGGAACCCCCTTCGCACTCTCCAGCCCCCTTGCGGCAACCTGACGCCGAGGTGAATACCCAGTCAGGGTCGAACAGGCGCCTGCAGCTTCTCCACCACAAACGAAAACAGGTCCGGGTGCTTCACCCCCGTCGCTCCGGGGTAGTTGAACTCGAACTCCACCCCCTCCCGCTTCAGCACTTCGACCAGCCCCCCCCCGAAGTTCGCCGAGTGGGGCGGGTCCTTGTACGCCTGCCCCATCTGCAGCGGGGTGTCGTAGAACAGGTAGACCGGCGGATCGTCCTTCGAAACCAGCTCGTACGGCGAATACTTCCGGATCGACGGCAGCAGTTCCTCCCGCCGCTTCAGGAACTCCGCATAACTCGGCAGCGCGAACGCGTGATGCCCGTAGTCGGTGTTCGGGATCCACTCCCGCATCTGTCGCGGGTCGAGCGACGTCTGCGGTACGAACGCCATCACGCACCGGACTCGCGTCGACTCCCGGGCGACCGGATCCGCACTCTTGGAATCCGCCATGTCGGGATGAAACCCGAGCCAGAGCGACGTGAACCCGCCCGCCGACCCGCCGCACGCGGCGACCCGCTCGGGATCGATGTTCCACTCCTTCGCCTGGCTCCGCACGAACTGCAGCGCCCGGGCGGCGTCCGTGAGACAGGCCCGGACCGGCGGCTCGACCTTGTCCGCAATCGCGTCCGGGATCAGCCGGTAGTTGATCGAGACGACGGAGATCCCCTTCTTCAGGCACTGGTCCCGGAAGTCCGGGTTCCCCTTGTCTCCGACCATCCACCCGCCCCCATGCACGAAGAAGAGCAGGGGAGTCGGGGCGTCGGACTTCGCCTGGTAGAAATCGAGGACCTGTCGGGGATGCTTTCCGTACGGGACGTTGGACTTCGTCGGCTTGGGGGCTTCCGGCGCCTGCGCCATCACGACCGATGCCAGCGAGACGAGACAACAGACAGAGACGATCAGCGAACGAATGATGCTTCTCCTGGCACGATGAGCCGCGAGCGGGTCGGAAACCAACGTACCGGCTCGTTGTACCAGCTCCTTCGAAGCAGGCCCAACGAGCAAAGGAGCGCCCGCTGATGCTTGGGCGGCTCTACAACAGAAGCGCCTCCGGCCGCCAGGAGCTCCGCCCCTGGACCCGGCCCACCGACTCACGATGGGTTGCGCAAAGGACGCTCTGCCGGCACGGCGATCATGTCCCACGTGATCGTCCGGCCCACCCGACCCACCCCCTTCACCTGCGCCTTCGACGCCGCCGGCGGACGCTTCGGATCGTAGTACTCCGGACGCAACCGGTTGTGCTGCTGATTGCTACCCACATCACTCACGTAATACGTCGCCTTCACGAGGTGATTCAGATCGCTTCCGCCCCCCTCGGCCAACTCCTTCGTTCGATCAAACAGCTCCCGCAACTCCCCCTCGCCGTTCGGGTCGGCTTGGCTCCCATAGAGCCCCGACACGAAGATCGTCGCCGGATGCTGCACCCGTGCCACACGGCAGTAGACGGTCGGCGTCGTCATCCCCGGTGGAGTCAGAAACTCGAGCGACGGCCGCGGCGTCTCGAGCGGCTTCGCCGTCGCGGCCACCAACTCGATCTCCACCGGATAGTCCTTCGACTCCCACTCCACGAGCGACAGCGGCGGAGCGGGGGCCGGAGCAAACACCGCCGCGATCTCCCGCTGAATGCTCTCGGCATCGGACATCGGTGCCACGAACGCCTTCACCTGGACCACGTCGCTCTTCTCCAGTTCCAGAAAGCCGAGCGTTCGGACCAGACTCCCCATCGTCAGCTTCGTCCCCTCCGCCGCCGTCGCCGCCTTCTCCGCCTGCCCCGAGACATACGACCGGGACGTCGCCACGGCCGGCAGGAGGGCGTACGTCCCGAGTTCCCCCGCCTGGACCGCAACCGCTTTCCCCTTCGCGTCCGCCGCCGCGATCGCATCCATCGCCACGAGCGCCCCAAAGCCGGGCAGGGAGGTGGTCACGTACGCCACGGCCGGGGGAGTCCTGGTATCGATGTTCTCGGCGATGACTCGCTGAACAATGTCGGCGTGGGCACTGTCGGTGATGTAAACGTGAATCTTCACGCTCCGCTTCAGGCTCGTCCCGGCGAGCTTGAGCAGTTGGTCGAGCCGCGAAGAGACGTCGCGGGCCTGGGCCTCGACGGACGCCATCGAAGAATCTTTCGGCAGGATCTGGCCCGTCTGGACCAGATCGACGCCCCGGACCAGCACCGCTCCCGACTGACCCGCTTTCGTGTCCGGCTGAATCGATCGGACCACAGGGACCTCGTCACCGAACAACGCCGCAGGGGCGACGCAGACCATTCCGGCCAACAGCAGACCACCAAGCTGGTTCATCACAGAATTCCGCCACAGATCGGGGGATGGGCGAGCGAGAGGACCGTATCGCAAGGAACCCCAAAGCCCAAGCGTCCCGATCCTCCGGATCTCCGCGGCTCCCCGTTCCGTCACTCCGCGGGCTCAGCGGGGAGTTGCGGACTTGCCACCATTCACGTTCGTCGACGGCGCCCCGGACTGGGACTGCGACGCACGGTCCAGAACGCCCTTCATCTGCCCGGCATCCTTCGGTCCTCCCTGAAGGTTCCTCAGGATCGCCTTCGCTTCGTCGACCTTCCTTCCGAGGACGCCCCGGTCCGCCGCATCGTCGTCGGCCTCATGCCCGGTGGCGGCCGACCGGCGGTCTGCCGGCCGCTTCGGCGGGTCACTCTTCTTGCGATCGATCGCCCCTCCCGCCCGCTTCCAGTGGAGGTTCAGCTCCATCTGGAACTCGCGAAGCTCTTTGGGGGACTCGACGGCGGTTTCTCTTTCCTCCCGTTCTTCGGACTCGGTCGCCACCGGCTTTGGTGCCCGGGCCTCTTCACTCTGAAGCAGTCCCATCAGGGCATTCAGCCGCTCCGGAGTGAGGCGGTCCTGCGGCACTCCCTCGAGGACGATCCGGACGGTCGTTCGCCCGGAGTCGTCGGTTGCGGAGGAGAACTCGATTGTCGGCCTGGACTTCGGGTCCCGCGTCGCCGACGACGACATCACCGCGGTCCCCAGGGCCGCAACCACCACCATGGCGTTCTGGAAACCCGATTGAAGCATGGCCGACCTCCTGCACGAGAGTTTTCGTGGAGCACAGAACGTCTCCGCCCCGTCCCTCCTGATGGCATCGCGTGAAGCACTTCCTATGCCGCCTTGTCCCGCGCCGCGTCCCTTGCCCTCCTCTCGGCGGAGCCCCAGACTGTCGTCACGGCGTTTCGCCCTCCTTTCGTCCCGGCCATCCGGCCTCCTTCGACGTTCCTCTCTCGTCGCTCGAGATTTCCGTCATGACGCTCTTCCGTTTTCCGAAGCCACTCCCGGTGTTCGGTCTGCTCGCCCTGGGTCTCGCCGCGCTGTGCGGTCCGCTTCCGTCCGCGCGCGGAGATTCGGACAGCGAGAAACCCACGCCGAAGGGGGGCTACCGGATCACGATCGAGGGAGAGGTCGACGAGAAGCTCGCCCCTGTCGCCGGGAAGCTGACGGAGGCGTTCTACGAGTCGTATCCGAAGCTCGTGAAGCGGCTCGAGAACCCGGACAAGGCGGCCCCGCGGCACATCACGGTCCGGTTCAAGACGGGGATCAAGGTCCCCGCCTACTGCACGGGAGACACGATCACGGTCAGCGTCGAGTGGCTGACCGAGCATCCCGAAGACATCGGGATGCTGACCCACGAACTGACGCACGCGGTCCAGGGCTACCCCAAGGGAGAGCCCGGCTGGTTCACCGAAGGACTCGCCGACTACACCCGCAAGATCTACGGCCCCAAGGATCAGCCGGGCTGGGCGCTGCCGGAGAAACTCACCCCCAAGAACAGCTACCGGCAGAGCTACCGCGTCTCCGCCCGATTCCTGGAATGGCTCGACGGCAAGCATCCCGGGGCGGTCGACAAGCTGCACCACAAGATGCAGACCGGCGAGTTCGTCGTCGAGGACTTCGAGCGGGTCACCGGTACGCCGCTCGACACGCTGTGGACACAGTGCGTCGAAGAGCTGCAGAAGCCGGCAGCCGCTCAGTAACCCGCCATTTCCAAATCGTTTTGCCACAGAGGACACAGAGGACTCAGAGAGGCGGACATCGAGAGTGGACGAACTTTCGTGCCGGAAGGCCGATTGCCTGTCTCTGTCTCTCGGTGTTCTCTGTGGCTAGTCCTGAAATCGCATTTGACCTGAGCGGCAACCCGCGAAGATCAGCCGCTCGAGGCCACCGGCGGGATCGGGTCGTTCGCGGCGGACTGGCCCGGACGGGAAGCGACGTGGGCCGCTCCGAGGAGGGCGGTCTTGGGGTTCAGGATGACCCGGACCGGGATCTTCTCCATCAGCGGCCGCATCCGCCCCTTGCTCCGGAACGCTTCGAGGAACGTCGGGGACTGGAGCGCGGGGATCATCTTGGGGGCGATCCCGCCCCCAAGGAACACGCCGCTCACCGCCAGGACCTTGAGGGCCAGGTTGCCCGCCGCGGCTCCGTAGATCGCCACGAAGATCTCGATCGCTTCCTTGCAGATCGGGATTCCTTCGCGGGCTCCCTCGGCGATGGCGGCGGCGCAGTCGCTCCCCGTCACTTTGTCCCGGAGCGAGTCGGGCTCTTCGCAGCGTCCCGAGTCAGCGAGGAACCGATAGATGTTGACCAGCCCCGGTCCCGACAGGAATCGTTCGTAACTGACATGGTCGTACTGCTGCAGCAGGTAGCCGAGCATCTCCGCTTCGAGGCGGCTGCGGGGGGCGAAGTCGACATGCCCCCCTTCGGAAACGATCGGCTCCCAGGACTTGCCGTCCCAGTGGAGTCCCGCCTCGCCGAGGCCCGTTCCGGCGGAGATCAGGGCGGCGTTCCCCGGCTCGCCCGGGATGCCGTCGGTCAGCGTGACGACGTCTTCGGGGCGGAGAACCGCGATCCCGTGGGCGTTCGCTTCGAGGTCATTCAGCAGCGTGACGCGCGGCAGCCCCAGGGCGGCGGCGACTTCGCCGCCGCGGACCACCCACGGGAGATTCGGGGTCTGGACTTCATCCCCCTGAACCGGGCCGGCAATCCCGAAACAGGCGGAGGCAATCGGCTCGGAGCACTGGCCGACAAACTCCTGCACGATCTCTTTGAGGCCGGGATAGTTCCGGCTGACGAACGACGCAGAACAAATGAGATCCAGCCCGTAAGGCTCGACGCGGAAGCAGCCGAGTTCCGTTTTGGTCCCCCCGATATCCCCTGCCAAAATCATCTGAGCGCGACTCCAACGTCATTCCGTACCGCGAACCGGCGATGGTTCGCACCTCGATCTCTCCCGCGCCGCGAAGCCATTGCCGGCGGCGACGGGGACGATACAGCGAGTCTGTCCGGCTGTCCCGCACGCCCGGCCGCCGCTTCGCGGGCCGAGCTTGCAATTCGGTTCGAGCCTCTCCCGGATCCCGATCCGGTTGTCCGGGATGGGACAACGGAACGACCCGGAGAGCCCCGCAGGGGACTACTTCGGACGGACTTCTTTCATCTTGGCGACGTAGCGTTCGGCCATTGTCCGGATCGCCGCCATGTCCCCCTTGGCGAGGGCTTCTTTGGTGACGAGGTTGCTGCCGAGGCCGACCGCGCACGCTCCGGACTTCATGAAGTCGCCGAGGGTGTCGAGGTTGACGCCGCCGGTCGGGAGGAGGCGGACGTAGGGGAGGGGACCGTGGACCGCTTTCAGGTAGCCCGGTCCGCCGATCTCTGCGGGGAAGACCTTGATGAAGTCGGCTCCCGCTTCCCAGGCGGTGAGGATCTCGGTGGGGGTGAAGGCCCCGCACATGACGGTCTTGTCGTAACGGTGGCAGGTTTCGATCACGGCCGGGCGGACGACCGGGGTGACGAGGAACTCGGCTCCGGCGAGGATTGCGGCCCGGGCGGTCGCTTCGTCGAGGATGGTTCCTGCTCCGAGGAGCACCCGGTCGCCGAGCTTGTCGCGGACGGCGGAGATGACTTCGAGGGCCTTGGGGACGGTCAGGGTGACTTCGAGAACGTCGACGCCCCCTTCGGCGAGTGCTTCGGCGACCGAGACGAGTTGTTCGCTGCTGGGGGAGCGGATGATGGCGACGATACCGCTGCGGAGGACACGCTGGACGTTTTCAATACGGGACATGTGGGCCTCGGGACGCCGAAACGGAGGAGGGGGCGTTGTAACGGACCGACCGGGTCCAGAGCGAGGACCAGCCAGCGTTCCGCTGGACCGGGGTGGGCGAGAGAGATGGGTTGCGCTAAGACGCTGCCTTCGCCAAGAACGGTGCACCAGCAAAGGCCGAATGGCTCGCCCCCGTCCCGGCCGGCAGAGCGCCGCTTGCTCAAACCATCGTCCCACGGCCACCCGGGTCCAGGGGCGGAGCTCCTGGCCGCCGGAGGCGCGTCCCTTGTGGAACCATGGCACACAACGGGCGTCCGGCCGCGGACCGGCGTGGAGGAATCTCCTCTTCAGTACGCCCGCGCCGCACTCCCCGCGGCAATGAGAGAGGGGACCCGCGACGCCGGTTTCCTAAAGCGGACGCCGGTTGTTTGCCATGGTTTACCAAGAAGAGCGCCTCCGGCGGGGCCAGCAGCGTGCTGGACCCGGGCTGGGGGACGCCGGTACCGCAGGGGTGATCCGTCTCCTCAGGCGAGGGCGGCATCGGCGATGGTTGATTTGAAATGAACCGCGGGAGACAGTGCAGACGCTCGCCGCTTTCAAGGGTGTTCAACATGGCCGCTTCGTCCTCGTTTCAGCCCGGACCCGCCCCCGTCGCGGGAATCCCCTCCTTCGCCGGTCTCTGCACCTTCGAGGAGGCCTCCCGATCCGCCCTCTCAGTCGAACAATGCGTCGACTGGCTCAAGCGATTCCACTACGGCTTCGTTCGACTCCACGAGATCCTCACATCGCGGATCACGTCGGAACCCCAGTACGAACTCAAAACCGCCTTCAGCCACCACGCCTACCTCTGCGCCGAACACGCCGCCACCATCCGGACCCGCGTCGGCGAAATGCGAGAGCCGCCGCTCGGGCTCGAGGTCGTCCCGCACCCGGGGCTGGAACTACTGTTCGACGAACTGCGCGCCGCCCCGACCGCCCGGGAACTCTGCTGCGGCCTCTACGGCCAGGTCGTCCCCTGGATGCTCGATTCGATCAACGACTATCTTGGCCGAACGAACCACCTCGCCGATGCCCCCTCGGTCCGGATCCTGCGGTTCGCGCAACTGGAACTCGAAACGCTGCGGCAGTTCGGCAAACAGGCGATCGCCGCCCTCGAAGCCGGACGCCCCCCCTGCGGCGAACTGGAGTGCTGGACCGACGCGCTGTCGGAGGCGTACGACGCCGCGGACGGCTTCTCGGGACTGGCATCGCCCGGAGAGATCTCCGCAGAGACCTCTCCGAAACTGCCGGCTCGAAAATACTCGGCGACGCCGTACCAGTACGACAACGTCCCCCGGCGGGATGCGCGGTTTCAGGACTCGTACAACGCCGGCGTGAACCCGGAGGCGTTTCTGTACGACACGCGGTTCTCGCCGCGCGACAAGACGCTGATGATGTTCTACAAGCGGATCCGGGAGATCGACGTCCCCGAGATGATGGCCAGCATCCTGGCGGACCGGCACGGCAAGCCCTGGGGCTTCGTGCGGGACATGTCGCGACAGCTCTGGGATGAAAGCCGCCACGCCATGATGGGGGAGGTCGGCTTCCGGGTGCTGGGGGTCGACTGGTCCGCGATCCCGATCAATTTCACCTGGTCGCTCAACCTCAACACGCAGCTCACGCCGAAGGAACGGCACGCGGTCCTGTTCTTCATCGAGCAGGGGCTGATGCCCAAGACCGGCAAGCGGTACGAATGGGAGGTCGGCAAAGCCTCGGGCGTGCCGCTGTCGGGCCTGTTCCAGGACTTCGACTGGGCCGATGAAGTCCTGCACGCCCAGATCGGCCGGCAATGGTACGTGACCGACTTCCCAAGCCTCGCCGACGCCCTCGCCTACGGGGACCAGTGCTGGTCGCGCGTCATGAGCCACTGGCACGAGTACCGGGATCAAGGCCTGACCGAGCACCGCAACTGGTGGCCTGAGGTCTACCGCTCGGCGTGCGAGACCTGGGGAGTCGCGCCCGATCCGGACGCGATGGCGTTTTCGGAAACGTACGCCACCGTGCGGGCGGATCTGAAGTCGATCTCGGCGTCGGGGTAAGTATGCCACCGACATGCCGACCCCGCGGCCACGGACCTCCCTGGATGTCATCCCCAGAGGAATCAGCTCCTCAATACGAATAGGGCCAACAGAAGGATGAGCGGATATCTGTCACGAGAATTCGAAATCATCCATCGTCTGACGACGTCGACGGATCCGGCCGCTCGCGAGGTATTGCTCCAGGAACTGGAGAGCATGCCGGTTGAGAAGTGCCATTTCTACGAGCGATGGCGGAGGATCTACGACGTTGGCGAGTTCCAATGCTGGACCGAGTCCGGTTACGACCCGTCGCTGTCTCAGTGGCCTCGCGATATCCAGCTTCTGGGAGCGATGGAGTATGGCGTGTCCGACATCGACAACGGCGGCCTCCACCAGTTCTTCGGGAACGGGACTGGAACCATGGCTCCCGAGATGGCGGAGTGGTGCGAACGAAACGACCTTCAGGACATCGCCGACATCCTGCGGGAGGCCATGGCGATCGTCGGCAATCCCTATACCCGATCCCACTCCGCGCGCCGTCAGATCCTCACCGACTGGATCAATGAAGTCGGCTTTGAAAAAGGTCGCCGGGCCTGGGATCCCTTTGAGGCACTGGATTCAAGGTTCTATGAGAGCTGGGAAAACGTTTCGTTCAATGACGCCGCGGATCGCTGGTTGCGGGACGTGTGCGGCATTCGAAGTCTTCGGCAGCTTCCACCCGGCGTCGTCGACTACGGCCCTTTCTCGAACTACTTCGTCCGCGCCTACTGGAACGATTGCGCCGCTTATCCTGACGGTGAGCCGATGCCCCTGACAGTCGATCAGGTCATGGAGAAGATTCAGCACCAGACCGCCCCGACCGATTCCCGCACGTTCCGAATCCGGATGGGCAACCCCTTCGGTGCTCCTCTGGTTACTACATTTCAAAGAGCGGGACATGACTGGAGCGTCGTCGGGTTTCGGGAATATGACGAGGACCTGTTCCAGGGGCCGAAGGCCGTGGCCGTCCGGTCCAGGCTGAATCGCGTCTTTGACACCTGCCGACACCTTCTGATGCCGCCAACCGACCGGCGAGACGGAATCTCTCCATGAGACATGCGGCAGCAACACACCTTTCCGATCCCTGACGAACGCCGAGCCTGAGGTTACACTCCTCGCGTCTGCCCCCCATCTGAGCCGCCAAAGCCCATGATCTCCGCCGTCGTCACGAAGATGCGCAAGGAAGACCTCCCCGCCGGGGAAGTCCTCTGCCAGTACTGCTCCGCCAAGTGCTGCCGGTATTTCGCGCTCCCGATCGACAAGCCGGAGAGCCGCGACGAGTTCGAGAACATCCGCTGGTTCATGCTCCACGGGCGGGTCGGGCTGTTCGTCGACGACAACGTCTGGTACCTGATGGTCTTCGCCGACTGCCGGCACCTGCGGCCCGACAACATGTGCGGGATCTACGAGACCCGCCCGACGATCTGCCGCAGCTACTCGACCGACAACTGCGAGTACGACGACGACGGGATCTACGACCAGTACTTCGAGACGCCCGAGCAGATGTGGGAGTTCATGCACGCCATGCTGCCGGCGGAAAAGCCCCGCAAGTTCTCGACGGTTCCGGCGGCGGCCCGCGACATCTCGCTTCCGGTCGTCAGCCACGCGTAGGCGACGCAGGCGGTCATTTGCGATCGGGGCTCAGCGGAGACGCGATGCCCCGGTGAATCAGGCCGGATTCGCGGCGGCGGCCAGCTTTTCGGCCGAGGCTTCCTGGGCGATCCGGATCGGGCAGCTCGAGCAGGCGCTGATCAGCCCCTTGATCCGGCCGTGGCAGCAATTGCAGCCCCCCCCTGCGCCGGTCAGCGACTTGACCTCTTTCCACGTCTGCGCCCCACAGAGAGTGATGGCGTTGACGATCTCCGATTGACGGACGGCGAGACACCGGCAGATCACGGGATCCTGCGGGTCAGCCAGGGGCGTCGTGGCGGTTTCGGACTGTCGAACCATTGCCGGAAGGGGAAGGAGGGATTTCGCAGGCGGGCTTCGTGTACGGCGGGCAGCACCTGAGATTCAGTCTCATTTAGAACTTACAGGGACCTGAGATAATGGTCAAACGTGTTCCGATGGATTTTCCGCCGATGGGAAAATCCCTCAGTCGGCCCGTCCGGCCGTTCCACAACCCAGCGATTTTCCGTGGTTAAGGCGTTGGCGGGGTGAGGCCCATTTCGGCCAGGAGGAACTTCATGTCGTCCCAGACCGGTTTTTTCGCCTCGGGATTCCGCAGGAGATAGGAAGGGTGGTAGGTGCAGAGGACCTTGGCCTGGCCGTGCCGGTAGAAGCGGCCCCGCATCTTGCCGATTGAATCCGTGACCCCCAGAAGGTTCTGCGCCGCGACCGAGCCCCAGCAGACGATGTAGGCGGGCTGGACGACCGCGATCTGGCCGTCGAGGTATTCCCGGCAGTTCCCCGCCTCTTCGGGGAGGGGGGTGCGGTTCCCCGGCGGGCGGCAGCGGAGGATGTTGCAGATGTACAGCTCTTCCCGCTTCCAGCCGCAGGCCCCGATGATCTTGTTGAGCAGCTGTCCCGCCTTGCCGACGAACGGCTCCCCCTGGGCATCCTCGTCTGCGCCGGGGGCTTCCCCGATGAACATCACCGTTGCCTCGGGATTTCCGACGCCGAACACCGTCTGATTGCGGGTCGAAGCGAGTTCGCGGCACCGGACGCACTGGGCGACCCGCGCCGCGAGGGCCGCGAGCCGCTCCGGACGGCTTTTCGCTGTGTCGGAGGGGTCGGAATCGCCGGCCGGCATCGAGACAGATCCGGGAGGGAGGACGGGGAGCGATGGAGCCGGGCGGTGCGGGGAGGTTCGCTCCGGGTTTTCCCGGGCAGCGGGGGTTGGTGGAGTCACGGGAGCAGGACGGGTCGGTGCCGCCGGCGGAGCAGGGGGCGGAACGGCCTCGACCGGAGCGGGGGGCCGGGCCGGGGCGACGGGGGGAATCGGTGCCGGCACGGACCCTGTGCGGATGGCCTGCGGAACGGAAACGGGAGCAGCGGGGAGGGGAGGGGGAGCGGCTGCAGGTTGTTCGGCCGGGACCGCGGCTCCAGGCTGGTCCCGCTCGACGTGCGTTACCCCAGCCGCCTTCCAGCTTTCGAGAACGAGTTTGAGACCGATCCGGGGGTCCGGCATGGCAGCGAAAGGCTCTCGATTCCGACGGGAAGGGGGACCTCGGCGGTTTTAGAGCGGTCCCCCCGGAATTGCAAAGGGACGGTCCCGCGCGGGGCCGACCGTTCTCCTCCGGAACACAATCGCGTTGGATTCCGCATGACACTAGAATCCGCCCTTTCCCGCGTGGGATCGCGTATCGCCCGAAGTCGTCGACGGAGCTGTGGATGAGCGGTTGTTCGAGTCTGGTCCTGGCCTTCGCCGGCCCGTGGGGACAGCAATTCGAATGGGGCCACGTCGGCCTGATCGGCCTCCTGGTTGTCCTCGAGGGGGTCCTCTCGATCGACAACGCGCTCGTCCTGGGACTTCTGGCAAAGCGGCTCCCGAAGCGGATGCAGCCCCTCGCCCTGACCTACGGCCTGATCGGGGCGTTCGTCTTCCGCGTGGTCGCCATCGCCACCGCGAGCTTCCTGCTCCGCTGGACCTTCGTGAAGTTCCTCGGCGGGGGGTACCTGCTGTACGTCTCGATCAAGCACTTCTTCTTCGAATCGAAGGAGGAGAGTGAAGAGAAGGTCGTCGCGGACCAGGAGGGGAGTCCCACCCTCGTCGAAGCGGAGTCGGGACGCCCCCTCTCGGCCGAGCGGGAGCGGGCCGAGATCGAAGAACGGGTCCCGGTCCCGATTCCCGAAGAGGTCATCGCCTCGGACGCCACCGCGAACGGGGACACCAGCGTGGTCAGCGACGGCGGGCTCTCCTTCGGCCGGAAGTTCTGGATGACGGTCCTCGTGATCGAGCTGACCGACATCGCGTTTGCGATCGATTCGATCCTCGCTGCGATCGCCATGGTCGGCTCGCCGCCGCCGGGGACCCCCGAGAACGCGCCGCACCCGCAGCTGTGGGTCGTCATCACCGGGGGGATCCTGGGGGTGATCCTGATGCGGTTCGCCGCGGTCCTGTTCATCAAGCTCCTCGAGAAGTTCCCGCGGTTCGAGACCGCGGCGTATCTGCTCGTCAGCGTGATCGGCCTGAAGCTGCTGGCGGACTGGATGTTCAACACCGAGCAGGCGATGCGGCTCGACTTCCACAGCCCGCGGCATGCGGCGTTCTGGGTGTTCTGGATCTCGATGCTCGTCTGCTTCTGCATCGGCTTCATCCGGAGCAAGCCGAAGACGGACGCGGGGACGCCAGCCGGCGTCCCGTGACCGATTGAGACCTCGCCGGGGCGCGGCTCGTTCTGCCCCCAAACTTTCTGGATGCAGTCCGTTCCATGTCCGATGTGCTGACCCGTATCGTCGATCATAAGCGGACCGAGATCGAAGCCGCCCGGAACCGCGTCTCGTTCGAAGACCTCCAGCGGCAGTTGCCGGGAGCGCCGCCGGTCCGGGACTTCGTGAAGTCCCTGCGGGATCATGGTCCCGTCGGCCTGATCGCCGAGGTCAAGAAGGCGAGCCCGTCGGCCGGCCTGATCCGGCCCGACTTCGATCCGGTCGGGATCGCCCGGGCCTACGAAGCGAGCGGGGCGGCCTGCATCAGCGTCCTGACCGACGAAAAGTTCTTCCAGGGGCATCTCGACTTCCTGCGGGCGATCCGGCAGGAGGTGTCGATCCCGGTCCTCCGGAAGGATTTCATCCTCGATCGGTACCAGATCCTCGAGGGACGGGTCGCCGGGGCGGACTGTGTGCTCCTGATCGCCGAGTGCCTCACCGACGCCGAGCTGGCGGATCTCTACGCGTACACCCGCGAGCTCGGGATGCATGCGCTGATCGAGCTCTATGACCCCGAGAACCTGTCGCGGGTGCTGAAGGTCGCTCCGGAACTGGTCGGGGTGAACAACCGGGACCTGCGATCGTTCAAGGTGGACCTGGGGCATTCGACGCGGCTGCGAGACCAGGTGCCGCGGTCGATCCTGTTCGTCAGCGAGAGCGGGATCGAGCGGCGGTCGGACGTCGAGACGCTTGAGGCGGGATCGGTCGAGGCGATTCTGGTGGGGGAAACCCTGATGCGTTCGGCCGACATCGGTGTCAAAGTGCGGGAACTGCTCGGACTGTGATCTCGCGGGCCGATGGGGTATTCGTGGTGTGAGGTGCTCCTTCCGGCCGGACCTTTGATGGGGTCCGTCGGGGTGGGCTTCACGCCGGATCGTCTCCGTTCTGGAATCTGCTGCCACGATGAAAGCGTTTGGACTCTGTCTGGCCCGGTTCTGTTCTGCCGCGTGGGTCGGTGCGGCGGTGCTGTTCGTGGTGGTGGCGATCGGGCAGGTGACGTCGCGGCAGTTTCCGACCGAGGTGACCGACCGGCTGGTGGCGCTGCGGTTTCCGCCGTACTACGCGTTCGGGTTTGTCCTGGTTGGGACGTCGCTGGTCGGGACGCTGGTCGGCGGGTCGCTGCTGGGGTGTCGCGGGCGGTGGATTACGAGTGGTCTGCTGCTGGGGCTGGCGCTGGCGGTGATGGCAGGGGATTATGTGGCGATCTATCAGCCGCTGATCCGGATGATCACGCCGCCGGGGGCGAGCCGGCCGCCGGAGTTTGAGCGGCTGCATCATCTGTCGGAGGTGGTGAACACGGTCGATCTGGGCTTCGTGCTCCTGGCTGCGCTGTTGCTTTCATGGCCGGCCAAGGGATGTGCGACGAAGGGGGAGCTGGTTCCCCTCACGTCGGCTCCCGGCCGCTGATTGCCATCACCGCGTCGAGGAGAAGGATCGTCATCGTCCAACAGGCGTCGCCCCCAGCCCGGGTCCAGGGGCGGAGCTCCTAGCCGCCGGAGGCCTCTTCTTCGTGGAACCGCGGAACACAACGGGCGTCCGCTTTCGGAAACCGGCGTCGCGGGCCCCCTCTCTCATTCCCGCGGGGAGTGCCGTGCCGACTGAATTGGAGAGGAGAGCCCGCCACGCCGGTCCGCGATTGAATGCCCGTTGTGTTCCATGGTTCCACATCGAAAACGCCTCCGGCGGCCAGGAGCTCCGCACCTGGACCCGGGTCGCCGTGGCACGATGGGCTACGCAAACAACACCGTGCCGGCCAGGACGGGGCCCGAACCTTCGAGTCTTTGCACGCTCACCGTTCTCGGCGGAGGCAGCGTCTTCTCCCAACCCATCGCCCCACGCCCACCCCGGTCCAGCGGGACGCTGGCTTAGGATTGCGTAAGGTGGGAAAAAGACTCCTGCAGAAGCGAACCATCCCCAACCGAATGATTGGAAAGCGAATCATTCAACGCGCAACCGCTCCGGCACATCCCGCCGGTCGCCACCGCGCGGTGACGGGAAGGACCCCACCGTGGCAACAAGCCCCGAGACGGAGCTGCTGACGCACCTGCGGCAAGCCAACCGGCTGCTCGAAGAGCTGCTCGGCCAGTGCTACAGCCCCGCCGGCATCGGCTCCACGCGGGTCGACGTCCTGGAACTCCTCGCGGGCGCTTTCGAGTGCTGCTCGCAGACTCTCGTCGCCCGGCAGCTCGGACTGTCGGAATCGACCGTCTGCACCCTGATCGATCGGATGCAGGTCGACGGCCTCCTCGCCCGGCAACGGTCCGTCACCGATCGCCGCCGCAGCGTCCTGGCCGTCAGCGACCTCGGCCAGCGGCTGCTCAATGAAGCGACTGCCCGCCGCGACCAGCGGATCCGGCAGGCCTTTCAGGGATGGACTCCTGCCGCCCGCGATTCGACCGCCGCGCGGCTGCAGGAACTGATCGGCCTTCTTCAGCGCGCGGTCGGTGAGACCACGGCCCTTCCTTGTGCTCAGGAGCGCGCCGCGTGAATCCGCTCAACCCGCTTTCCCCAACCGCCGTCTCGCCGCCGACGTCTCGCCCCCGCTGGACGGGGATGCGGACGCTGCTGACGACCACGCTGCTCGCGCCGCTGGCGGCGTGCCTGCTCCCCGGCTGCTCCCGCCCCTTCTGGCGGCAGCAGGCGGACGTCGACGTCTACGAAGCCGAGATGGAGCGGATCGGCGACCCGCGGTGGATGCTCCCCCGGATCGACGTCACCCCGAATCCCGAAAGCCGGTTCTTCGACCCGCACGATCCGGACTTCGCCCCGCTCCCCCCCGACGATCCCCGCGCCCACCAGTACATGCACTGGGTCGACGGCTGGCAGGGGTACAAAGGCTGGCATAAGTTCGGCGACCGGCTCAGCGTCGAGAACCCGCAGTGGCTCGCCCGGTACGGGCTCAGCCAGGACCAGGTCGATCCGCAGTCGGGGCGGTATCTGGCCGGACCGCCGAAGATCGAAAACCTGACCGTGCAGGATGCGGTCGACCTGTCGCAGATCCATAGCCGCGACTATCAGTTCAACATCGAAGAGCTGTACCTCGCCGCGCTCGACGTCACGTTCGAGCGGTTCCAGTTCGGCGTCCGGTACCTCGGCATCGGCGGGACCGAGCCGGGAGCGGCCGTCACCACCGACGCCCGGCCCGGCCGGGTCGGGCGCGCCACCGGGGCTGCCGCCTTCGGCGTCAGCCAGCTGCTCCCCGCCGGGGGACAGTGGGCGGTCGAGCTGGCGAACAACACCGTCTGGCTGTTCTCCGGCGGCAACCAGACGAGCTCCGCTTCGGTCCTCTCCTACTCGCTCGTCCAGCCGCTGCTGGCGACGGGCGGACGGAAGATCGTTCTCGAGAATCTCACGCAGTCCGAACGAACACTGCTGTACGAAACCCGCGAGCTGGCCCGGTTCCGTCAGCAGCTCTTCACCGACCTGATGGCGGGCGCGGGGCAGTCCACGGGCTACATCGGCCTCCTGCAGGCGGCCCAGAGCGTCCGGAACGAAGAAGGGAACCTGTACCGGATCCAGCGGCAGGTCGACCTCCTGGAGCAGGGGAACGCCTTCCGCCCGCCGCAGTCCCGCAGCGACCTCGAGCAGCTGCCGGAAGGGTTCGTGATCCCGGAACGGCTGCAGGGACAACTGCGATACGACGCGGAACGGCAGTCGCTCAGCTGGACCGGTCCGATGAACGACGAGGAGGAGCAGCTCGTCAAGTCCCTCTCGAAGGACCTCAACTACCAGGACGCGATCTCGAGCATCATCGTTCTCGTGCGCAGCAGTGCCGTCACCCTCGACGTCGTGCAGCTCAAGTCGAGCTACACGCAGTCGGTGCAGCGGCTGCGGAACCAGCGGCGAGCCTTCCAGGACCAGCTCGACAACTACAAGGTCCAGCTCGGCCTCCCCCCTGACCTCGAGATGTCGGTCGACGAGACGGCGCTGAATCAGTTCGCGCTGGTCGAAGACACGATCCGCGACCTCGAAGTCACGGTCCTCGACTTCGTCCCAGAGACCTGGAGCTCGCTCGACGAGCCCCCCGATGGCCAGCCCCTGCCGCCAGGGCAGGAGCACGTTCCGACGGTCGCCCAGCTGCGGCAGGTGATCGACTCCTATGAGCGGCTGATCAAACGGGTCCAGCAGGAAGGGGTGCTGCTCGTCCGCCGCGATCTCGATCGCCTCCTGCGGGAGCTTCCGGACCGGATCTCACGGATCGCCGAAGAGGGGAACCGGGAGCGGCTCCTCGCGGACGTCGAGCGCGACCAGCGGATCTTCGACGTGACGATCGCGCAGCTCGGCAAGCGGATCGCCGAAATGGAGGGCTGGCGGAAGCGGCTCGACAATCCGGAGATCACCAAAGAGGAGCGGGAAGCGCTCCGCCTCGAGATCCTCGACGAGCACGAAGACCTGCTGCAGGTGACCCGGAACCTGGGAGGGATCCTGGTCGGCGTGCGGGTCGAGCTGATCGTGGTCCAGCCGTACTCGCTCGGCATCGAGGACAGCGTCGCGGCGGGGATCGAGAACCGCCTCGACCTGATGAACGCCCGGGCGGCGGTCATGGACGCCCGGCGGCAGATCGAAGTCGCCGCGAACCTGCTGCAGTCCAACGCCGATATCGTCGTCGAGGGGGACATCGGGACCTCGGGAGGGAACCGGCCGTTCGACTTCCGCCGCAACCAGAGCAGCTACCGGTTCGGGATGCGGTTCACGGCGCCGCTGGACCAGATTCTTGAGAGAAATGACTACCGGGCGACCTTAATTGGGTATGAGCGGACCAAGCGTGCGTACATGCTCGCTGAAGATACCGTGAAGCAGCAAATCCGGCGCGACTGGCGTCAGCTTCAAGCCCTGCGGGAGAACCTGGAAACGTCGAAGCAGGCGATCCGTTTCGCGGCGACCCAGTACGACCTGGCGGTCGATGAAACTCTGAGGGCCCGGGCTCCCGCGGCCGCGGGGCAGCGGAGCGCCGGGGTGAGCGGTAACAACCTGTTGCAGGCCTTAAACTCGATTCTCAACGCACAGAACTCCCTGATCCAGAATTGGGCCGATTACGAGAGGAACCGGCTCAACATTCACAGGGATATGGGTATCATGGACCTGGGCGAAGACGGCGTGTGGAACGACCCGTATTACCGGGATCCGAGGATCTTCAAGAATGAACCAGAACCTGGACACGCCGTACCCGACGCCGACCCGGTCGGGACGACGTCGCTGGTGGACCCTGTCCCTGTTGGGGATTGGCTTGACCGGGGCGACGGCCTACGGAATGTACAGCCGGCCGGACTGGAAAGAGAGCCTCGGTAGCGGCTGGTCTTCGGTCTCGTCGCGCCTCGGAATCGGCCAGTCCAAGAAGGACTTCTCCGCCCTCATCACCGACACCGCCCGGCAGGCTCCGTTCCAGATCTCGGTGCAGGTCGCCGGGCATGTCGACAGCTCGGGGAACGCCGTCCTCTCCTGCCTCGTCGAAGGCTCGACCACGATCATCTCGATCGTCCCCGAGGGGACGATGGTCAAGAAGGGGGACGTGGTCTGCGAGCTCGACAGCTCGGCCCTCCGCGAGAAGTACACGCTGCAGGAGATCAAGTCCTCGCAGGCGGACGCGGGCCTCGTCACCGCCGAGAAGAACCTCGAAATTCTCCTCCGCCAGAACGAGACCGACATTGAGGCGGTCAAGCTCAAGATGCGACTGGCGGACCTCGACCTCGACAAGTTCGAGAACGGCGAATACCCCAAGTCCGTCAACATGCTTGGCGGCAACGTGGCGATCGCCGAGGAAGACCTGCTCCGGATCAAGGAGAGCTACGAGCTGACGAAGCTCCAGGTCAAGAAGGGGGCCCGAACGCAGAACGACCTCGAGTCGGAGCGGATCGCCGTCAAGCAGGCGGAGCTCAAGCTCAAGACCGCCGTCGAGGAGCTCAAGGTCCTCAAGGAGTTCGACTACAACCGCAAGATCGCCGAGCTCAAGGCGAACTCCCTGGAGTTCAAACGGGAGCTCGAGCGGACCACCATCAAGTGCGACGCCGCGGTGGTGCAGGGGAACGAGGACATCAAGACCAAGAAGCTGACGGCCGAGGCGGAGAAGACGACGCTCGACCGCTGGCGGCGGCAGATCGAAGCCTGCACGATGCACGCGCCGCAGGACGGCGAAGTGGTCTATGCCAACCTTCAGAACAGCAACAGCCGCGGTGGCAGCACTCCGGAGACGATCACCGAAGGGGCGCAGGTCCGCGAACGGCAGGCGATCATCAATCTTCCTGATATCACTCAGATGAAGGTCGACTGCCGGATTCATGAATCGCAGATCGCCGCGGTCCGCCGCGGCCTGCCGGTCCGGATCCGGATCGAGGCCTTTCCCGACCGGCCGTTCAACGGCACGGTCACGGAAGTCTCGTCGGTCCCGATCACCGGCCGCTGGCCCAACATGGACCTGCGGGAATACGACACCGAGATCAAACTGACCGACGACGTCGAGATCCTGAAGACGCTCCGCCCCGGCCTCACCGCTCAGGTGGAGATCCTCGTCGATAACCGCGAGGACGTCCTGCAGGTTCCGGTGCAGTCGCTCGTGTCGAGCGGCGGCAAGCACTTCGCGTTCGTCCTGACCGAGGATGGTCCGCAGCAGCGGGACCTGGCGGTCGGCCAGTCGAACCAGACGCATGTCGAAGTCAAAGAGGGGATCAAGCCGGGAGAACGGGTCGTCATGAACCCCCGCTCGCGGTTCGTCGAACAGATTGCGGCCATCGAAGCGGCCGTCACCAAAGAGATGGCCAAGAAGGCGGCCGGCCTCAAGATCCCGGCCGGCGGCCCGAATCCGGGTGCCGGCGCTCCGCCGTTCGGAACGACGCCGGGTGCTGCAGGAGGCCCGGGTGGCCCCGGCGGTCCCGTCGCCGCAGGGGGACCGGGAGCCGGTGGCCCTGGCGGTGCTCCGGGGGGCCGCGGTCCTGGCGGAGGGGGACCCGGTGGTCCTGGCGGAGGAGCCCCGGGCGGGTCCAACCGTTCGCCGCAGGAGCGGTTCGCCTCGATGGATATGAACAAGGACGGCAAGCTCAGCGCCGACGAGGTCCCGGCGTTCATGAAGGACCGCCTGTCGCAGATGGATACCGACGGCAACGGCGAAGTGAGCCAGTCCGAGTTCGTCGAGAGCGCCCAGCGGAACGCCCGCAACCGCCCGATGGGCCAGACGATGACCGAGTAACCGAGGGCAGAGGAGGCCGAGGGTCGAGAGCCGAGCGATCGGCTTTCCCCTCGGCGCAGCAGAACGCCCCGATTCTATGCAGCAGGTCTGCACGGAGCCGGGGCGTTCGAGAGGCTTGTCCCGTTCGGGCCGCTCGGCCCGTTACTTCTTGCGGATGAACGGCCGGGGCTCGAATTCCTGCGAGAGGCCGGTCGGCTGGAGTCCTGCCTTCGAGGTCCGGACATCGGACGCCGCGGGAGCGGCCGGCACGGCGGCGAGGCTCGTTCCGCCGCTGATCGGGGCCGGAGCCAGTCCGTCGACCGGACGGCGGACGCGGGTCGCGGCGCTCGGGCCGAGCCCCTCAGCGGCGCCGGGGGCCAGCTCACCCTGGAGGTACTGGAAGAACTTCGGGCTCGCTTCGTGGATCAGGATCACGCGGTTGGCCGATTCCGGCTTCCCCTTCTGGCGGATGATCACGACCACTTCGGCGTCGTCGGACGAGACGTCGAGCGGACGACCGGTCCCGCCGCTGAAGGCGAAGTCCCGAGCCGACTCGGCCGCCACCGAACGGGCGGGTGCCGCGGGGGCGGCCTGCACTCCGGCGGTCTCCAGCGGCTGGCTCCGCTCGCGGCTCGAGAACGGATTCGAATCGCCGAAGTCGCCGGCCGGCGGGGCGGCGGGAGCCGCCTTGGGGGCGGCCGGTTCGGCGGCCGCCAGGCGGGTGTCGCTCTCCTGGCAGAGGTAGGCGAGGTGGTTCTTCGTGAGGAGATCCTGGATCGCCGTCAGTCCGGCGTAGATCCCCCGCTGCCCTTCCGGATCGGCATTGATGCAGATCCCGACGAGGCGGTTCTGGGCATCGAAGAGGCCTCCGCCCGAGCGGCCCTGGACCGGGAGCCCCGTGCATTCGATCGTCGAGGGACCTTCGTACTTGTCGATCGCGGTCACGCGGATCTGCTCGCGGGTCGGATTCGCTCCGCCGCTGCAGCCGACGCAGACCATCTGGTCCCCGACCTTGGGGGCCACCGAACGGCGGGCGACGGGAACGGTCGGGAGCACGGCATCGGTCGAGATCGCGACGAGGCCGACGTCCGAGTCGATGTCGAAGGCGACGAGTCGGCCGACGAGGGTCGTGGGCCGCTCCCAGGGAGCGAGGTGGACTTCGATCTTGGTCTCTTCGTTCGCCCCGCGGAAGATGTGTCCGCAGGTCATGATCAGGGCCACACCCTGCTTGCTCTCGATGAGAGTCCCCGAGCCGAGGTTCACGTGGTCGCCGACCCGAACCCGGAGCCGGGCGTTGGTCGCCATCAGGGCTTCGGGACCGCTCGGCTGCTGCGCGGCGACCGCGCCTCCAGGGAGCTCTTCGCTGCTGCCGCGGACTTCGGGAGCGGCTTTCTTCCGCGAGAAAGGCCAGAGATTGTCTGCGAGGCCGGCCGCCGGCTCAGCGGGAGCCTTGGGGGCGGCCGCTTCACGGACCTGCGGACGGGGGAGGGGAGCCGCTTCACCGAGGACCGAACGGAACGGCCCCGGAGGAGCGACGGCGTTCGAGGCGAGGCTCATATTCCCCGGCTGGGCGGGGGGGGCGGCAGGCCGCTGGCCGGGGTTCACGACGGGAGAGGTGGCGACTTCAGTCCGGGGGATCTGGTCGAGCCAGCTGCGGAGTTCCCCTTCGCTCATCAGGCCGGAGCGGCGCTGCTGCACCTTGCCGTCGACGACGAGGACGAACGTCGGATAGCGGGTCACGCCATACTGTTCGGCGAGCTGGGGCTGCTGCTGGCCATCCACCTTGCGGATCGGATGTCCTTCGCGGGCGAGCTTCTCGACGATCGGGGCCATCTGCTGGCAGGGCCCGCAATAGACGAGGCTGAAATCGATGACCTCACCCCTCGGCTGGGCGCCGACCGTCGACAGCACGATCGCAAACAGGGCCGCGGCGTTGACCATGCGAATCTCCCGGCAGGAGGGAACCGGATGAACAGGGGATCAGAACGGAGGGATCGCGAATCGCGAGGGGGGACGAGGCGGACGATTCAGAGAAGAGAGTGGGGGGGACCGCCGAGAGCGCGGAAGCCGAGGTGGGATGCCAGAAGACCGATGCCGTGCGGGAGAGACAGGATGCCGCGAGATTCGAGCATTGTCAGGCCTCCATGCCTGATCGGTCAGTGGCGGGGTGCGCGAGGCACCGTTCCGCATCCATGCGGATCCCGGCGCGAGGCCGGGACCGGCAAGAATTGCAGGAGGAGGCGTTTTCGGTCAAGACGGCTTTGACGCATCGTAATGCAGCGGTTTGCCACACCCAGCGTTCCGCTGGACCGGGGCGGCGTGGTGCGATGGGTTGCGCTAAGCGGGCTGCGACGCCAATGGGGGGTGTTTGGGAAAGCTGAGTTCGGTGCTCCCCCCGGAAGACCTCGGCCGCAGAGAACACCAGAGAACTCCGAGGTTAGACCGCAAACTGCCGGTGGTTCGGAGTTTGGAACGTTCTGCCGTAGTGGATGATCAGAGCGGAGTTCGCCAAGATGACGATCGAGTTCTCCGCCGAGCCGACACCTGAGCCCAAGGTTGCCATGAAGCCGCTCTCGCTCCTCCCGGCCCTCGTTCTGACTTTCCTGACAGGTTTCGCGGGGCTCGCCCCGGCGGCCGAACCGGGACTGGAACGGCTGCGGTACAACCACCCGGGCCTCGTTGTCGATCTCGGGGTCGGTCTGTGGGCCTGGCCGATGCCCTGCGACTACGACGGGGACGGCGATCCGGACCTCCTCGTCGCCTGTCCTGACAAGCCGTACAACGGCGTCTACCTCTTCGAGAACCCGGGGGGAGACAGCCGAAAATTCCCCGTCTTCAAGCCCGCCCGGAAGCTCGCTCCCGCCACGGCGAACATGCAGATCTCGTATGTCGGGGGGAAGCCCCGGTTCCTCGACCAGAGCACGGAGCTCGTCGACTTCCTGAAGACCGGCGACGCCAGGAAGGCCAAGCTCACCCTCCCCGAGCCAATCGATCCGCAGTGGAAGAACATCCGCGAGAAGCAGTGGCGGCTGTTCGACTATGACGGAGACGGCCAGCACGACCTCGTGATCGGGCTCGCCCCGTGGGACGAGTACGGCTGGGACGACGCCTTCGACAAGACCGGCCAGTGGACCCGCGGTCCGCTCCACGGCTTCGTGTATGTCGCCCGGAACACCGGGACTGACGCCGCCCCGGTGTTCGAGAAGGCCAAGAAGCTCGAGGCGGGGGGCAAGCCGATCGACGTCTACGGCCGCCCGTCGCCGAACCTGGCGGACTTCGACGGAGACGGGGATCTCGACCTCTTGTGCGGCGAGTTCCTCGACGGCTTCTCGTATTTCGAGAACACCGGCACCCGGAACGCGCCGGTCTACGCCGCCGCGCGGAAGCTCCAGGGGGCCGACGGCCAGCCGCTCCGGATGGAGCTCGAAATGATCGTCCCGGTCGCTTTCGACTGGGACGGCGACGGAGACCAGGACCTGATCTGCGGCGACGAAGACGGACGGGTCGCCCTCCTCGAGCACTTGGGGAAAATCGAAGCAGGAACGCCGGTCTTTGCCCAGCCGAAGTATTTCCGGCAGCACGCGGATGAAGTGAAATGCGGGGCGCTGGCGACGCCGGTTCCCGCCGACTGGGACGGCGACGGAGATGAGGACGTCATCTGCGGCGACTCCGCGGGATTCGTCTCATTCATCGAGAACCTCGGCGGCTCGCCGCGTAAGTGGGCTGCGCCGCAGCGACTGGAAGCTGGGGGAAAAGTCCTGCGGGTCGAAGCGGGTGAGAACGGCTCGATCCAGGGGCCGGCGGAGGCGAAGTGGGGTTACACCTCGCCGTGCGTTGCCGACTGGGACCAGGACGGACGGCTCGACCTGATCCTGAATTCGATCTGGGGGAAGATCGTCTGGTGCCGGAACGTCGGCACGAAGACCGAGCCCCACCTCGAGGCTCCGCAGCCGATCCAGGTCGAGTGGAACGGCACCGCCGCGAAGCCGGAGTGGAACTGGTGGGATCCGCAGGGTGGGGAGCTGGCGGTCGAGTGGCGGACGACGCCCCTCGCCGTCGACTGGGATCGCGACGGCCTGTGCGACCTCGTCGCTCTCGACCACGAAGGGTACCTCGCCCTCTACCGCCGCAGCCGCTCGGCTGACGGGACGCTGAAGCTCGCCCCCGGCGAAAGGTGCTTCTCGATGGAAGGTCCCTGCGAGTTCGACGGCAACCACAAGACCGTCGGCGCAGCGAAGGATGGCCTGCTGCGGCTGAACGCCAAGCGGGCCGGAGCCAGCGGCCGCCGGAAGATCTGGCTGACCGACTGGGACGCCGACGGCGATCTCGACCTGCTCGTCAACGGCCCCAACGCAACGTGGCTCGAACAGGTCCGACAGGCGAACGGACAGGTCTGGTTCCGCGATCGCGGTTCGCTCGCCTCACGAATCCTCGCCGGTCACTCGACGAGCCCGACCGCGGTGAACTGGGATGGCGCCGGGCGTCCGGACCTCCTGGTCGGGGCGGAGGACGGGTTTCTTTACTATCAGGCGAACACCGGTGCTGCCGTTACGACCGCGGAGCAGGGGACGCAGGCCGCCGAAACAAAGCCCGCCGCTCCGCCGGCCAAGGCGGGTGCCGGGGAGCTGCTGCGGGAGTTTGTGTACGACTCGGCGCCGTTCCCTGAGTGCCACGCCGGGACGCTCGTCGAGATCCCCGGCGGTCTCGTCGCCGCCTGGTTCGGCGGCAAGGAGGAAGGGGCGAAGGATGTCGGGATCTGGGTCGCCCGGAAGGTCGACAACAAGTGGACCGCTCCGGTCGAAGTGGCGGACGGCGTCCAGCACACGACGCTCCGCTACCCTTGCTGGAACCCGGTTCTGCAGACGTTCCCGGACGGCTCGGTCGTCCTGTTCTACAAGTGCGGCCCCAGCCCCAAGGAGTGGTGGGGAATGCGGACCGAATCCGCCGACGCCGGAAAGACCTGGAGCCGGCCGACCCGCCTCCCGCAGACCATCGACGGCCCGGTGAAGAACAAGGGGATCCTGCTCAGTGACGGGACGCTCGTCTGTGGATCGAGCACCGAATACGACGGTTGGCGAGTGCATCTGGAGCTGACGAAGGACCGGGGATTGACCTGGGAGCGGATCGGCCCGATCCATGAGAAGACGGAGTTCAACGCCATCCAGCCGACGGTCCTGCGGCACCCGGACGGGAAGTTGCAGATCCTGTGCCGGACCAAGGAAGAGGTCGTCTCGACCGCCAGTTCGACCGACGGGGGCAAGACCTGGAGCAAAATGACGGCGACGACGCTCCCGAACCCGAACTCCGGGATCGACGCCGTGACACTCAAAGACGGCCGGTTTTTACTCGTTTACAATCACACCCGCCGCAGCTCCGGCACGCCCCGCGGCCGTGCGTTCCTCAATATCGCCGTCAGCCAAGGCGGCGAGAACTGGGAAGCGGGCCCGGTCCTCGAGAACGAACCGGGTGAGTTCTCGTACCCGGCCTGCATCCAGACCGAGGATGGCCTCGTCCACGCCCTCTACACCTGGAAGCGGGAGAAGCTCCGACATGTCGTCCTCGATCCGGCTAAGCTCGAGCTGAAGCCGATCGAGGGGGGCGTCTGGCCGGGACTCGAAACGAAGTAGGCTGGCGAGGTCTGTCAGCGGCTCAGGCGGTGGCGGCCGCGAGGAACTCGTCCGTCGAGACGACCGTCGCGTAGCCGAACTGGAGCGCCGCCATAAACGCCGCGTGCGCTTCCGCCGCGGAAATGCACTGGCCATCAAAGATCTGGTCCCGCGACGCACACGCATCGTGCACCACGGTGCACTTGTAACCGAGGTCGCTCGCCGCCCGGGTCGCCGCGTCGACGCACATGTGGCTCATCGCACCGCAGATCACCAGCTCGTCGATCGCCTTTTCGTCGAGGATCTGCTCGAGGTTCGTCTCGCGGAACGCATTCACCTGATGCTTCAGCACCACCGGCTCCCCCGCCGCGGTCTTCACGACCGGGTGAATCTCCGCCCCCGGCGAACCGGGCGTAAAGAACGGAGCCTCCGCCGAAGGAAACTCGTGCCGGACATGGACCACCATCCGGCCCTTCTTCCTTGCATCCTCCAGCAGCATCGCGGCATTCGCCGCCGCCCGCTCAATGCCGCTCAGCGTCCACTTCCCCTCCGGGAAATAATCGTTCTGGATGTCGATCAAGAGCAGGGCGGACTTGGACACGATGCGGGACTCCCGGGGCTTGGTGTCCCGTATCATCGTCGATCGATGGCGCCCCGCCAACCGCAGCGTTTGCCCGGTATCACTTGGACGGTTCCCTGAACGGAAGGCCTCCGGCGGGCAGGGGCGGGCCCCTGCACCCCAACACATCTGCGAAGTCCGACCTGCCGAACACCGCCCATTGGCGTCGCAGCCCACTTTGCGCAACCCATCGCACCACGCCGCCCCGGTCCAGCGGGACGCTGGTGGGCTAGGAGCCGGTTCCTTCTTGGAGCATCTCGGGGGAGAGGACCGGCTTTCCGGTCTCCATCCGGATCGGCGCGTTCGACAGGCCGTCCCGGCGCGACGGAGCCCGGTAGCCGGTCAGGGCCACGTCCTTCTCGCCGACCTTGATGTCCGCGATCCGCAGCGAACTCGTCGACGCCGACGAGGCGGTCGCCAGCCGCGGGTTCACCATGTTCGCCATCGCCCGCGACGTCTGCGATACCTGCGGCTGATCCGGCTGCAGCGTCAGCTGGATCTGGTTCTTGTCCGGATACTGGAAGTTCAGCGTGATCCGCATGTCGGACGGCGGAGCGGAGAACGGCCCCGCAATGTCGGTGTGCGTGGCGTACCGCAGATAGTGAATCCCGTTCCGCGTGACGATCTGCGGATTCGACAGCTGCCGATCGCCGAGCGACACCTGCAGCGACGCCAGGTGCAGCTGCCATGAGGATGCCGCCCGGACGATGACGTCGTCCTGCCCGACCTGGATGTAGGGCTGGGCATCGATCGAGGCGAGGACCGTCTGCATCACCGGCGCCGGAGTCTTCTCCTGGCCGAGGAGCGACACGCACCGCAGCAGCACGGGAGCGGGCACCTCCGCCACGTAAGCGGGGTCGGACAGGACTTTCACGAGCCGCTCCTCGTTCTGCGTCTGCGTGTAGAGCGTGACCAGCATCGTCCGGCTCAGCGACGTCTCGAGATCGACGTCGATGTTCCGCAGGATCGCGTCTTCCGCCTCGGCGACCCGCTGGCCCCGTTCGAGAATGCGGGCGCACATCAGGTTCGCTTCCCAGACGTCGCCGGAGTAGGCGAGCGCCCGGCGGGCGGTCTCGACGCTTCCCGGCTTGCCGAGGTAGTCGTCGATCGCCGCCTGGTTGGCGAGCCCCGTGGCGAGCATGTCGTCCTTGCGGAAGTGGCCGTGGCCGATCCGCTCGAGCCGCTGGTAGGTCTGCGACGCTCCGACGAGGTCCCCGTGCTCCTGCTGCGCGCGGGCCACGTAGTACCAGTACGGGGGATAGCACTCCATGAACGGTTCCATCCGCTTGAGCACCCGGATCCGGGTCTCGGGGTTCTTCTCCTGCATCGCGACGTCGAGCTGGTCGAGGTCGTCACCGCGGATCAGCCAGCGGTCGGGGATCCGCTTCTTCTGGGCGAGTTGCCAGAAGGTGTGCATGAACAGCGACGACTTCTGAACGACCGAAGTCATCCGGGTCTTCTCGATCTTCATCAGATCGGACTCGTGCTGCGTCGTCGACGTCCGGTAGTCCCACCAGCTGCTCGCCCCGGTCCGGACGGCGTTGCCGACCTGGGCCGTCGCGACGTCCGCGCCGAGCGAGATGATGTCCCACGTCACCTTGCGGGCGACGGTCGAGCGGTAGAGCTGCTTCGAGAGGGCCCGCTCCTGGTCGGCGAGGCCGATCTGGCCGATCTCGTCGAGCACGGAGCTGTAGAGCTGGATCACTTCCTGATCGACGACCCCGTCGAGGTTCAGGTTGTTGAGGATCTTCTCTTGCTCCTGCGCGAGCGTGACCTTGTTCGGCTGCTGCCGGATCCGGTGGAACGCGGCGCGGCAGTAGTTGAGGGCCGCGGCGGTCGCCCGGGAATCGTCGACGATCGGCCCGGTCGGGATCGGCGAATTCGGATCACTCGGCTTCCTGGTGTAGGCGATGCTCGGCGGAGCCGCCGGCGCGCCGGGCGTCATCGGCCGCGTCGGATCATGGGCCGGAGCCGCGGCCGTCGGGGGGGTGACAGGCGGGGCGGGGAGAGCGGCCTTGGTGTCGAACACCGGCTCGATCGACAGCTTCACCTGCGGGTCGGGGGTGGCGGTCGGCGACGACTGCGCCGCCGCCGTCCGGATGCTTCCGACAATCAACAATGCCAGAACCACCGCGCTCCGGCGGCTGTGCGACGATCTCCCGTGTGCCAGGCACCCCATGACGGTCTCCAGGTCGCGGAATGTCCCGGGACGGACGCTCCGCTGGCCCCGCGCGCAGATCCCGCGCGGTGCCGACAACTTTACGATGGGATCGAAACCGGGGCGTTCAGAGGATCTAAACTCGCCGGACTCCCCCCTCCGCCGTCTTGGGTCGTACCTGTCAGGGAAACCTTGTGGGTGCCGGATCCGTCTACGGAACCCGCACAACCCGGCCAGCCCTCCCGTTTTCACAGACTCGTCCTTGAGCACTGGAGAGGGGTGCAACTCGAATGCCACCGGGCGACTCCCGGCCCTGCGCGGCCTCTTTGCCGACGGGTCCGGGCCGTTCGGCGTTCCGGAGAGCTGGTGAATCGCTCGCGCGGCGCGGCATCGGCAGGAACTGCCGATCGGCGGCACGGGGAGGGGACTCGGCGGTCCGCTTGTAAGAACCGCCATCGGGCCGACAATGCCGGGGTGGCCGCAAACCCTGCCATTTCCGATCTCGACCTGCTCGCGTTCCTCGACGAGCTGCTGCCGGGGGTCCGCGCCGCCGAGATCGAACGGCAGCTGCGGGATTCGCCTGCTCTCCAGCAGCGGGCGGCGATCCTGCTCCGCCGCCGTGATCAGGGGGGGCACACCCTCGGCGAGATCTGGCGAAGGCGTCGGCTGAGCTGCCCCAGCCGGGGGCAGATGAGCGACTACCTGAACGGGGTTGCCGAACCGGGCTTCGCGGCGTACCTCGAGTTCCACGTCCACGACATCGGCTGCGCTCCCTGCGCGGCGAACCTGGACGACCTCCGGCGAGTGCAGACCGATACGACCGACCGCCGCACCCGCGAGAAGAAGTTCTTCGATTCCTCGGCAGGCCGGCTCCGCAAGCCACCGACGTGACCAGCGTCCCGCTGGACCGGGGTGGGGCGGCGACGTTGAGTTGCGCAAAGACGATCTGTCCGCCGGGAGCGGTGGATCTGCTCGAACCCGTCTTGGCCGGCGCGACGTCGCTTGCTCAATCCCATCGTGCTACGGCCGCCCGGGTCCAGGGGCGGAGCTCCTGGCCGCCGGAGGCGCTTTCTTGTGGAACCATGGAAAACAACGGGCGTTCGATCGCGGACCGGCGTTGAGGACTCCCCTCTCCAAGACGCCCGCCCTGCGCTCTCCTCGATGAGAAAGGGAGTCCACAGCGCCGGTTCCCCAAAGCGGACGCCGGCTGTTTTCCATGGTTCCACAAGGAAAACGCCTCCGGCGGGGCCAGCGTCCCGCTGGACCGGGGCAGGGGGCGTCCAGTTGGGAATCGGCTCCCGGTTGTGAGAGGCGCCGGAGAGCGACAGGAACCGGCTATCGGGACCCGCTAGAGTGGCATGAGCCGGGAGACCTGTCTTCTCTCGGCGACACCCCTTTCTTCAGCGCTCACCCGTGAAGCGGATCTTTCTGACCCTCGCGACCTTCAGCAATCTGGCCCTCCTGGTCGCCTTCGGGTTCGGCTGGGCGATCGGGGATCCTGCCTCCCGCGATCTCGCGGTCCGCAAGGCCGTGAACCTGCATCTGCTTGTCGCCCTCGGGGCGGCGCTCCTCTGCCTGCTCGTCCACGCGATCTCCCTCACGTATTTCATGGGGACGGGGCGGTGGATCGAGGAGACGAGCGAGGCGTACCGGCTCGGTGAGGCCCCCCGGCAGCAGAACATCCGTTTCAAGTACCGGGTGCTGCCGGGGATGGTCGGCTGCATCCTGCTGATCATTGCCACCGGGGCCCTGGGAGTCCTGTCCGATCCCGGCGCGACCCGCGGCAAGCCGTTTCCGGCCGTGATTCACTTCTCTCTGGCGTGTCTGACGCTCACCGCCAATATCGTGGTCAGCTGGCTGCAGTACTCCACAATCTCGCGGAACGGCGAACTCGTCGACGCGATTGTTCAGGAAGTCCGGGCGATCCGGCAGGCCAAGGGACTCGACAACTGATTCGGATGAACGAGCCTTGCAGACCGACTCGCTGAATCGGCCTCACCAAATGAACAACGCACGTCTCCCGGCGGAAGACGTGCGTTGAAGTTGCGTCGGCGGTCGAGGTCACCCGACCGAAAACCTGTTCGAACTACTGCTGGACGCCGCTGGGGAGCCAGAGCAGGGGAGCCGCGGCGTCGGTCGCCGGGGCCGCAGCCGCGGCGGCCGGAGGAGCCGGCATGGTCATGACCGGCGGGGCCATGAACTGCGCCGGCATCGCGGCCGGAGCGGCGGCAGGTGCGGCCGGCATCTGCATGCCGGGCTGCATCTGCATCGTGGCCGGAGGTGCGGCGGGCATCGCGGCGGGAACGGCTCCCGGTGCGGCCGGGACGAGCATCGCCTGCGGCTGGTAGTAGGCGCCCGAAGTCATTTCGATGGAGGCCATCGGCGGAGCTGGCGGCGGGGCCGCTCCCGGAGCGGCCGCCGGGGTCGGCGAGATCGGCGGAGAGTAGAGCTGCTGAGGAGCCGGAACCGGCTGGGCCTGGGCCGGAGGAGCCGGGGCCGGAGCGTAGTGCGTTTCCGCGGCGTGCGCTCCGCCGCCGCACGAGCAGCCGGAGCCGCCGCCCGAGTACATCATGCCGTCGGCCGGAGCACCGCAGCCGCCATCGCAGCCACCGTCACACCCGCCATCCCAGCCGTAGGAGTCGCCGAACCAGTAGCTCGTCATCGCTCCAAAGAGCGGAGCCCGACGGTGAATCCGCGACCGGTGGCCGTGCGGCTGGGCGTAGACTTCCCCTTCGCATCCACAGGCGTCGGGAACACAGCCCGAATACTGTTTACGGTGGCACGATCCGCAGCATCCCGAACCGAGGGTCACCGCAACACACATCAGGGCGAACAGCCGGTGCATGGCCTAACTCCTTGGATTCCCGCACTCCAGTTCCAGGTGTCTGTGCCGGCGGTGCAGCGCGGCACGGGCGGAGTTCGCGGGGAATCCTTCGCTTTCGAAGTAATCGGACGGCCACGATGTGAACTTGAAGAAACTTTTCCGATTTCGCGGACCTTGCGGGTTCCGCAGCCGGCACCGACTGCTGCGAATTCTCCGGAGCCGAGGGGGCCCCTCCGGCGTAAACCCGGCGAGATAGGGAACTTGCAAGGGGCATCTTGCGTTCGTCCCCCCCCGTCGTAGAATGAAAAACATCGGTGAACGCCGCTGCAGGAGGCCAGGCGACAGAGCCGTCCCGTCCGTCACCTTTCAAACAATTGTTGTGAACTGACTTGCGTGAAGATTGATCACGCCGGGCAGGGTTCACCTCCGATGCACCGAGAGACGTGATTCTCTTGGGACTTCCTGCCGGAGTCCTGGGATCGCGATCCCGTCCGGCGCATCCACTCCCGAGGAGTTGGTCTCCCATGTCGCAGCAGAAGAAATATCTCAGTCTCGAAGAGGCGGCCCAGCAGGTCGGGATCGCCATCGACGAGCTGAAGCGGCTTCGCGAAAAGGGGGACATTCGCGGGTTCGCGGACCGCGGGACCTGGAAGTTCAAATATGAGGACGTCCTCGAGCTCGGCCGCCGCCGGCAGGGGAACTCCGATCCGGATCTCCCGTTCCTCGCCGACGACGCGGATGACGCCAAGATCCGCCTGGGCGAAGAAGATGTCGGCGACCAGCCGACGATCATCCGCGGGCATGGTTCCGACAGCGACGTGAAGCTCGTTCCCGATTCGCCGGCCGCCGGGGAGAGCCCGTTCGACGCCAAGCTGCTCGACTCCGACAGCGACATCCAGATCCAGAAGAACTGGGGCGGGAGCGACGTCCGGCAGGCTCCCAACATCAGCAGCGATATCCGCGAGTCCCCCTTCTACAAGGTCGGGGACAGCGACAGCGACGTGAAGCTCGTCGAAGAAGGGAGCGCCGGCTCCAAGGCGAGCGGCAGCGACGTCCGCAAAGCGGCCAGCGACGTGCGGGAATCGCCGTTCTCGGCCGACAGCGACAGCGACGTGAAACTCGTCGACGAAAAGACCCAGCCCGACCAGGCGATGATCAAGGGGCTCAAAGGCTCCGACAGCGAGATCCGCCTCGCTCCTCCCGAGGATGACAGCGTGAGCGACGTGCGGTTCAACCCGCCCAGCGACAGCGACGTGGCCCTCCTCCGCCCGGGCGACTCCTCGGTCGCCCTCGATTTCACTCCGGACGACAGCCACAGCGCCTCGGTCCTCTCCGAAGAGGAGAGCGGCATCGCCATCAGCGGCGACAGCGCGATGATGCTCGCTTCGGAGAGCGGGATTTCGCTCGAAGGTCCCAGCGACAGCGGGATCTCGCTCGAGTCGGGATCGGAAGAGGGGATTACGCTTGCCGACGACAGCGGTATCTCGCTGATGGGGACCGACAGCGGCATTTCGCTCGAGTCCGCCTCGGAAAGCGGGATCACGCTCGAGAAGAACTACGGCGGGACGCTCCCGATGATGGACGTCCACAAGTTCAAGGACGACTCCGCCGAGACGAGCTTCGAGATCCCGTCGGTCGCCGACGACTCCGCCTACGAGATGAAGGCGGTCGCCGCCGACAAGACCGCCGAGATCAAGGCGATGCCCGACAGCTCGGCCGACGACGCGATCTTCAACATCGATGACGACGAAGCCTCCTCGGACGCCACGGGCGAGGACGATCTCGAAGTGGTCGACGACGCCTTCGGCGAAGACGACGACCTCGGCGAAGACCTCGACGTGATCGACGCCGACGAAGAAGTCTTCGCCGCGGATGGGGAAGAAGGGGAGTTTGCCGCCCCGGTCGCCGCTGGCCGGTACGCACCGGTCGAGCAGGAGTGGGGAGCCGGGGTGATGGTCGGCGTGTCGATCTGCAGCGTGCTGCTGCTCCTGGTCGGCGCCGTCATGTTCGACCTCGTCAAGACGATGTGGACCCCGGGACAGGCAAACGCCGTCGCCGGACCGATCCTCGACGCGCTCGGCGGCCTCTACAAGTAGTCTTCGAGTTTGAGAGTGACATCCTCACGGGACCGGTTCGCTCAGGCGAACCGGTCCCGTGTCGTTTCCCATAGTCTCAAGAGGACCCTGGCCGATGCGTCTGACCGACATCGCCCAGCAGGCGATCCGCTCGGCGGTGCGGGCGGGGGACCTGGCGATTGATGCCACCGCCGGCAACGGGCACGACACGCTGTTCCTTGCCGAGACGGTGGGGCCTGGCGGCACGGTCTGGGCCTGCGACCTCCAGGAGGGGGCGATCGCGGCCACCCGCCGGCTGCTCGATGAGAAGGGGATCGGCACGGTCCGCCTTATCCGGGGAGACCACGGAGCGCTGCTGGAAGAGCTTCGGAAGGATGCGGCGGGCCGGGTCGCGGCGATCATGTTCAACCTGGGCTACCTCCCCGGCGCGGACAAGTCGATCACGACGACCGCGGAGTCGACCGGGACGGCCCTCAGCCATGCTTTGGAGCTGCTCCGTCCCGGAGGCGTCCTGACGATCGTCGCCTACCCGGGACATGCGGCTGGGGCTCGCGAGTCGGATGTCGTCGACGCCTTCCGAGACCGGCTGCCAAGGGCCTCGTTCGCGACGGAACTCGTCGTCGGGCCACCGGGGCGCAATCCGTCGCCGAGGCTCTCGATCGTGCGGCGCAATGGCTGCGGCAGCTGACCTCCGGCGGGCGGCGGAAGAACCGCGGCGAGACGATGGACGACGCCCTTCCGGGCCGACATGATCTGCCGCGGCCTGTCTGTTTCCCGCGGCGGGCCTCGTTTCCTTTTCCTGATTGCGAATGTCCCGTCCCTTTCCGCATCTCCTGGTCAGCGTCCGCTCCCGCGCCGAAGCGGCCGAGGCGCTCGCGGGGGGCGCGGACCTGATCGACGTGAAGGAGCCGTCGCGGGGGGCGCTCGGCGGAAGCGATCCCGCGACGATCGGTGAGATCCTGCAGTCGGTGCGGGCGACGGCGCCCCACGTCCCCGTGAGCGCCGCCCTCGGGGAGCTGGCGGACCTTCGTCGCCTCCGCTTCGATTCGCCGAGCCCGTTCCCGGGGCCGGTGGACTATGTGAAGGTCGGCCTCGCCGGCTGCGCCGGGGATCCGTCGTGGCGGGACGCCTTCTACGACCTGCAGGACCGGTTCGACGACGAGGCGCGGAGCCCGCATGCGTACGGCCCCCGCTGGATCGCCGTCGCCTACGTGGACCGGGAAGCGGCGAACGCGCCCCCGCTCGCCGAGATCCTGAGGCACGCGATCGACGCCAACTGCTACGGGCTCCTGCTCGACACCTACTCCAAAGAGGCCGGCCGGCTCACTGACTACCTGAGCTCCTCGGAGCTCGCGGACTGGATCGCGCGGGCGCACGAGCGGGAGCTGTTCGTGGCGTGCGCGGGGCGGCTGGCCCTCGAGCAGCTGCCGGCCGTCGTCGCGGCCGATCCCGACATCGTGGCGATCCGCTCGGCGGGGTGCCGGGGGAGCGACCGACTGGCCGCGATCGACGCGGGGGCGGTGCGGAGTTTCCGGGACCGGCTCGACCGGCTGGCGGCGGCCGGGATCGCCTGACAGAATCCCCGTTCTCGCCGGTTTTCGACGTCCTTAGCCCCACACCTTGCCATGTCGTCTCGCTCGGACATCCTCAGCCGCATCCGCCAGGTTCTGCCCCCGGCGGTCGACGTTCCGCCCGAGAGTTTTACCGGGATCGTCTACCCCGACCCGGCGGCGAAATTTGCGGAGGTGCTGGCGGGGGTCGGCGGGGAGTGCATCCGGGTTCCGACGCTGGCCGCGGCCGACGCGTGGCTGTCGGCCCATGAGCCGTACCAGCAGGCGGCCCGCCGGTGCAGTCTGGTGGCGGGGGTGGGCGAGACGAACTTCGACTATGACTCCGTAACCGACCCGCATGACCTCGAGTCGGTGGAGTACACGGTGCTGCCGGGGGAGCTGGCGGTGGCGGAGAATGCGGCGGTGTGGGTCACCGACCGGCATGTGCGGCACCGGGTGCTGTTCTTCCTGACGCAGCACCTGGCGCTCGTGGTGCCGGCGAAGCGGATCGTCAGCAACATGCACCAGGGGTATGAGTCGGTCGAGATCGGGAAGGGACCGTTCGGGACCTGGCTATCGGGTCCGTCGAAGACGGCGGACATCGAACAGTCGCTCGTGATCGGCGCCCACGGCTCCCGTTCACAGGTCGTGTTCCTGGTAGACGAACTTCCCGGATAAGCCCATGTTGGGGTGCAGGGGTAAGCCCCTGCCCGCCGGAGGCCTTTCCGTACAGGGAATCGTCCAAGCTAAACCGGATCCGGCACCAGCACAAACGACTCAATCACCTCAGCCGGCACGCGCTGCAGCTTGAGGTCGCTCATCCGGACGAAGGCCCAGTTCGTCTCGGCGCGGGCGAGGAGAGCATTGTCGGCGGGGCGGTGGATCTCGTAGCGGCGGAGCGAGGTCATCCGCCGCATGTCGGCGATCCAGGTCCGGACGACGATGGCCTGGTCGGCGAAGGCGGCCTGCTTGTATTCGATGAAGTGGGAGCGGACGACCCAGCCGAGGTCGATGTCGCGGTAGCGGGACATGGGCCAGCCCTGGGCGGTCGAGTGGGCGACGGCGGCATCCTGGAGCCAGCGGAGGTAGGCGAGGTTGTTGACGTGCCCCATCAGGTCCATCTCGTCGGGGCGGACGACGTGATGGTGCTCGTACACGGCGGGCATGGAGGAATTCCCTTTCCCTGGCGCGACGGGTGCGACGCGAGCCGGCCGCGGAGGCTGCGAGCGTCCCTTACTTCTGCAGCTCTTCCGAGAGGGCCTGGTACTTGGCGACCATGTCCGGACCGCTGAGATTCGGAGCGAGCGCCGTCGTCCCCTTGAGGAGCTGGCGGGCCTGCGTGCGAAGCTCGTTCGCGTCCTTCTGGCCGGTCGTCAACTTCGCCCGTTCGCCGAGGCCGCGGGCGGTCTCGTAGACCGCCTCATAGTATTCGGCGGGCTTCTTCTGGAGCCCCTGCATGAGGTTCCGGAGCTGGGCCCACGATTCCGTGGCGGCGGTCCACTTGGCCTGGCTCGGGACGTCGTCCGCGGCCGCCATGGCGGAGAGGATGCGGGCCTTCTCGACCTTCGGCTCGAGCGCCTTGGGGACCTTCTGGATCAGGGCGTTGACCTGGGTCAGGGCCTCGTCGAACTTTTTCTCGCTCCGGAGCAGGCCGATCTTCTTGGACTGCACGACGTTGATCGCGGCCTGCAGTTTCGGGTTGCCGGCCGCCTGGGCTTCCGCGGCGAGGATCTGGTCGTAGAGGCGGTTGGCAAGCTCGCCGAGGCCGACGTCGGCGGCGGTCTGACCGAGGACGATCACTTCCTGCAGGCCGAGCTGTTTCCGTTCGGCGAGCTTCGTGAGGAACTCGCTGGCCGCCTGCTTGCTCTGCGACACGGCCGCGGCGGCTCCCATGTTCTCGGGGCCAGCGGCGTCCGCTTCGGCCTTCTTCTGCAGGTAGTCGGCCCGGAGCATCTGCGAGACGCTGGCGAGGATGGCGTTGACCGGCGGGATATCCTGCCCCTTGTCGAGGAGGAGCTGGCCGAGCTGGATCGCTTCGGTCGTCTTCTTAAGAGAGGCGTAGATCCGGATCGTCGAGACGAGGACCCGGATGCTGGTCAGATCGAGCGACTCGGTCTGCTGCCCCTGGAGCTTGTCGACGAGCGGCACGAGGAGCTTCAGGGCTTCGTCGAGCGAGTTGTCTTCGATGCGGATCTCGGCAAGGAGGAGCGGCGTCTCGATCGCCGCGGAGGCGAGCTCCGGGGGAGGGGAGGGGGTCTGCTGGAGCGCGGCGAGCGACTGCTCGAGCTGCTTCACCGCGGTTTCGCGGTTCTGCTTGGCGGCGTCATCGATCTTGCCGGTCCGTTTGGCGTCGACGTACAGCTTCCAGTGCGACTGGGCGGCGAGCTGCAGGGCCTGCGGGTACCGCTCGGAGGCGGGATTCACCGCTTCGAAGGTCTGCATCGCCGCCGCGACGTCCCCCTGGACCGCCTTGAGGCGGCCGAGGGCGATGCGGGCGTCATCCGCCTCGGCCCGCTTGGGCCAGGTCTGCATCGTGTAGTTGGCCGCTTCCATCAGCTTTGCCTGGGCGGCGGCTTTGTCTTCAGCGGTCCCGAACTGGCCGAGGGCCGAATGGATCGCGAGGACCGAGGCTTTGGGGGCGATCTTGGCGTTGGGGTCTTCTTTGGCGAGCGCGAGGGCGTCGGTGTAGGACCCGGCGAAATCCTGCGCGGAGTAACGGGCGTTGGCGAGGGCGAGCCGGACGAGGATCACCCGTTCCTTCAGCTCCTTGGTCTCCTTCTCCTTCTTGGCGAGTTCGAGCGCCTTGAGGTAGCCGTCGATCGCCCCCTTGGGGTCGCCGCTCTGGAAGGAGATGTCCGCTCCGGAGATCGCCTGGTCGAACGTGTTGGCGATCGACTCCTGGCCGATTTCGGCGGCGTACTTGCCGAGGAGGGCGGTCGCCTCCCGGTGGTAGAGAGACTGCTGCCTGGTCGCGTCACGGAGCTTGCCGACGACGGTGGTGAGGATCTTCTTCCGCTCCGGCCCCTGCAGCTTGTTCGCTTTGACGAGGTACGCCTTGGCGATTTCGAGGGCGATGCCGTAGTAGGGGTCCGTCTTGAGCTTCTGGAAGTTCAGGAACTCCTCTCCCTCGGCGATCAGGTCCTCATACCGCTGCTTCTCGGCGAGGAGCATCAGCTTCTGCCGCTCCGCTTCCGCATAGAACGCGACGTAAGCCGGGTCCCGCTGCTCACTCGGCTTCGGGGTCCGGGCGACGACTTCGTCGAAGATGTCTTCGGCGGTGTTCTTGTCTCCGGCTTTGCCCGAGATGTCGGCGATCTGCTTGGCGGCCATCCCGTGCCAGAAGTGAGCCAGCACTCCGGGGCGGTTCTCGCGGTAACCCTGGTAGATGAGATCGAGGGCGGTCCCGGCGGCGGTGAGGCTCTTCAGGACTTCCGGCTTCTTGATATCGGTGTAGGTCTGGGCGATGTAGTACTCGAGCATCGCCAGCTTGAAGCGGGCGTTGAGCCAGTCGTTCTCGGCGATGTATCGCTGCTCGTCGGCGCTGGCGGCGGCCCGCTTGAACTTGACGTTCCCCTTCTTCGCCTTGCTTTCGTCCTGGGCCGCCTTCACTTCGGCTTCAGCGTCTTCGAGCCGCTTCGAGAACCGCTTGATCGCCTCTTCGAAACGGGGCTTGGCCGACGCGAACTCCTTGCGGGCCTCCTCGAACATCTGCTCCTTGCGGGCCGCCTCCTTCTGCGTGGCGGCCTGGCGGATCAACTGGTTGCCGCGGTCCATCGAGAGGTTGCCGTACGTGTCGTACGCGAAGCCCGCCTCCGAATGCTCGGCCCCGGTCTTCATGAACGCCTCGAGAGCGACCTGGGCATCCTTCCGGTACTTGGCGGCTTCGTCCTCGTTGACGGTCTCGTCCGCCGCGACCTGCAGCGAGCGGGCCATTTCGAGATCGAAGACTTCCTTGAGCTCGGGGGGGACCCGGTCGGTCGCCTTGAGCATGTTCAGGTAGGCGATCGCCATCGCCCCCTGCTTCTCCCCGCGCAGGGCGTCGAGGAACTCGAACACCGGCTCGACGGCCCGGGCCGGCGCCGGGGCGAGCGCTGCGACCGTCAGAAGGGCAACCAGCAATGCGGCCAAGCGGCCGCGAAACGGACGAAGCATGCGGGCAGACCCCCGATGAACGAAACCGCGAATCGAAGGAACCCACCCAGCCGGAGGCAGGTCCGCGGCGGGTCGGCTCACTTCTCGGTCGAAGCGGTCGACTGGCCGTCCTTGTCGAGTTTATAGAGCGGAAGGAACCGGTAGTAGACTTCGAGGTTCAAAGTGTTGACCGAAGTCACCATCAGCCGGCCCCCGGTCTTGCCCCAGCGGTCGACCGTCGGCTTGTTCGGATCCCAGCTCCCCTCGGCACAGCCATCCTTGACCTGCGTCTCGATCAGGTAGCGGCGGGTCGCCCGGTTCCACTGGTCCCACTGCGGACCGGGGATGTTGTGCATCACCTGCGTGGCGTAATAGAAGTAGTAGGAGTCGCGGGCATACTTGCCGGGGAGGTTCTGCATCAGGTAGTTCATCCCCTCGACCATCGCCGGGTCGTCCTTCTTGATGCCGAGGAACTGCATCCCGAGGAGGCCGACCGCGGTCATGGCGGGCGTGGGAGAGCCCTTCGGCTCGTAGCAGAAGAGCCCCCCCGCCTTGCCGGCCGAGGCGAGCTTCAGGAAGACCCGCGACTTCTCGAGGCTCTTCGGATTCACTTCGAGCCCCGCCATCTTGGCGCTCTTGAGGGCCATCAGCTGCCAGCCGACGACCGATGTATCGCCGCCGGTCGGGGTTTCCCCCGCGACGTAGTACCGCCAGCCCCCCTGGTCCGGGTGCTGCGAGGCTTCGATGAACTGGATCGCCCGCTGAGCTGGCAGCCGGAGCGAGTTGTCGCGGGTCATCCCGTACGCTTCGCACAGCACGATCGCCGCGAGGCCGTGGACGTACATCCGGGGACCGCCGCCGGTCGTCCCGTAGAGGGCCCCGGTCTTCGGGTTCTGTGTCCGGACGAGGTAGCGGACGCCGTCGAGGATCGTCTTCTTGTAGGGGCCGGACGATTCCGGCGTCTGGCCAGCGGCGAGGAACGGCAGGAGGGCCATGGCGGTCGCCCCCGGATCGCTCTTCGACTCGCCAACCCCTGGGAGGACCCCTTCCTTGTCGGGCTCGCCGGCGCAAGTCTTGTCTTTGCAGTTCTTGTGGAAGCTGTCGAAGCTCCAGGAGCCATCCGGATTCTGGTGGCGGGCCATCCAGTTGAGTCCACCGGCAACGGCCCGTTCGGTCGCGTGCGTTCCGCCATAGGCGCCGGCCATCTCTTCCCGGTGCCCCTGACCGCGGCCGCCGAAGCCTTCACCCGCTCCGCCGCTCCCCGCCTTGGTGCCGGTTCCGACGCCAGTTCCGACACCGCCGCCCGTGGCAGCCGCTCCCGGACCAGTCGCCAGGGCGAACCCGCCGAGGCCGCCGAAGTCCGCCGCCGAGGCGGTGGCGATCCCGCCCCCCGCTTCGACGAAGGTGTCGGAGTTGTCGTTGAACTGCGCGTCCTGCGCCATGGCAGGGGCTTCGGTGATCGTCAGCGACTCGGTCGAAAGTTCCGAGACTTCGAGCGACGCGTTGTCGACCTCGAACTTCTCGATCTGGACCTCGGGGACGGTCGTATCGATGACCGACTCCAGCAGCGGAGCCTCACCGGTCGTGGCGATGTTGACCACCGCACCACCGACGAGACCGAGCAGAGCGAGCAGCAGCCCGTGGGCCGCGATGCTGGTCAGGTACCAGGCCCCGTTCTCCTTGAACCACGTCTTGGCTCCACCGAGGAGGGAAGCCACAAACGACGGTTCGGGGGGCTTGGTTGCCGACATGCGGACACTCCGCCAAGAGAGGAATCAGAAAGCACCGATCACTCCTAGTTTCCACAGTTGGAGCAGGGAGTCAAGGTGCCGGGAACGACAGGACGCGGGCCGGAATGGAGTTCCGGGGAACTGCTCCGGTCAGGCTGGAAAGACACAACACACCGGACCCGACTGTTCGTCGGAATTCCTTAGTCCCGTATGGAATTCGGGAACATCGCCCCCCGGCCCGACCCCTCGTTAACGCTTTCGCTCCCCTCTTCCTAAACTGTGGCCCCTTCCGGAGCACGAACCGCCCTCCGGACGGAGTGTCCGAACCGTCACAGTTCCCCCGATCGTCCTGCCCTTCGACCCGGCCCAACCGACGCTTCACCATGCCCCGCTACGAACCTTCCCGGATCGAACCCAAGTGGCAGGACTTCTGGGAGAAGAACCGGACCTTCGTCACCTCCAACGAGCCCCCGGCCGGGTCGAAGGGGAAGCTGTACGTCCTGGACATGTTCCCGTATCCGTCGGGGAACGGGCTGCATGTCGGCCACCCGGAAGGATATACGGCGACCGATATCGTCTGCCGCTACAACCGGATGCGGGGGAAGCACGTCCTGCACCCGATGGGCTGGGACGCCTTCGGCCTGCCGGCCGAAGACTACGCGATCAAGACCGGGACCCATCCGGCCGTCACAACCGGCAAGAACATCGAGACCTTCCGGCGGCAGCTGAAGATGCTGGGCTTCAGCTACGACTGGAGCCGGGAGCTGTCCACCACCGACCCGGACTACTACCGCTGGACGCAGTGGATCTTCCTGCAGCTGTTCGACACCTGGTACGACGCCGCGCACGAATGGACCGGCCCTGACGGCCAAAAACGAGTCGGGAAGGGGCGGCCGATCGCCGAACTGCCGATCCCGGCGGGCCTGACCGAGGAGGCGAAACGCCGCTACCAGGACAAGCACCGGCTGGCCTACATCTCCGAAGCCCCCGTGAACTGGTGCCCCGCCCTGGGGACCGTGCTGGCCAACGAAGAGGTCATCGACGGCAAGAGCGAGCGGGGAAGCCACCCGGTCCAGCGGGTTCCGCTGAAGCAGTGGATGCTGCGGATTACGTCTTACGCCGACCGGCTGGCGAATGAACTGGAAGACCTGGGCTGGCCCGAATCGATCAAGCTGCTGCAGCGGAACTGGATCGGCCGCTCCACCGGAGCCGAAGTCGATTTCCTGGTCGCCGGAACGGGCGAATTCGCACAGTGGACCGCCGCGCGGCAGCAGAGCGGTTTTCCGAAGGATCCGGAGCCGAACGTGATCCGGGTCTACACGACCCGCCCCGACACGCTGTTCGGGGCGACCTACATGGTCCTGGCCCCCGAGCACCCGCTGGTCGACACGATCACGACGGCGGCCCAGAAGGGGGCCATCCAGGCCTACAAGGAGCAGGCGGCCCGCAAGAGCGACCTGGACCGGACCGACCTGGCCAAGAAGAAGACCGGCTGCCCGACCGGGGCGTTCGCCATCAACCCGATCAACGGGGAACAGATCCCGATCTGGATCGCCGACTACGTCCTGAGCAGCTACGGGACCGGGGCAATCATGGCGGTCCCCGCGCACGACGAGCGGGACTACGAGTTCGCCGTCGCGTTCGGACTGTCGATCATCGAGGTGGTCGGCTCGCCCAGCGCCAAGCCCGAGGAGCCGCGGACGCTGCCCTTCACGGAGCTGGGGGTCGCCGTCAACTCGCAGAGCTACGACGGCCTGCCGACCGCCGAGTTCAAGACCCGGATCACCGCCGATCTGGCGAAGAGCGGCCTGGGACGCGAGGCGGTCAACTACCGGCTGCGGGACTGGCTGTTCTCGCGGCAGCGGTACTGGGGCGAACCGTTCCCGATCTGGCATGAGCTGGACGCCAGCGGCCAGCCGACCGGACTGATGCGGGCCGACACCCCCGAATCACTGCCGGTCCCGCACCCCCACATGGACGATTTCAAGCCGACCGGCACGCCGGAGCCGATGCTGTCGAAGGCACCGGACGCGTGGCTGTACAAGACCGCGGAGGACGGGACGCGGCTGAAGCGGGAGACGAACAGCATGCCGCAGTGGGCCGGCTCGTGCTGGTACTATCTGCGGTTCTGCGACAACCGGAACGGCGCTTCGTTCATCGATCCGAAGCTGGAAAAATACTGGCTGCCGGTCGACCTGTACGTCGGCGGGGCCGAGCACGCCGTGCTGCATCTCTTGTACTCGCGGTTCTGGCACAAGGTCCTGTTTGACCGGGGGCACGTCACGTCGCCCGAGCCGTTCGGCCGGCTGGTGAACCAGGGGATGATCCTGGGGGAAGCGGAACTGACGGGATACGCGCGGGAGTCGATCGTCCAGCGCCCCGCACCGGCCCAAGGCGAGGAAGAGAAGCCCCTGACCGCGGCGGACATTCCCGCAGCCGCGTGGATCTCCGTGCGCGAAGTCGGCGATGGCGAGAACGACACGAAGGTCGTGAAGGGGACCAAGGAACCGGTCATCGCCGTTCGGCTGCAGGCCGATGAAGTCGAGAAGTTGGCGGGGAATCTGGTCCTGAAGACGCAGCCCGAGATCGTGGTCGAAAGCCGGGCTTTCAAGATGTCGAAGTCGCGCGGCAACGTCATCAACCCGGACGCCGTCGTCAAAGAGTATGGAGCGGACTCGCTGCGGCTGTACGAGATGTTCATGGGGCCGCTGGAGCAGGTGAAGCCCTGGAGCATGAGCGGCGTCGAGGGGGTGTACCGCTTCCTGGCCCGCGTCTGGCGGATGTTCGTCGAAGAGCGGGCCGAGGGAATGACGCTGCACCCGGCGATTCAGGAAGTCGCTCCCACCGCGGAGCAGGAGCGGATCCTGCACCGGACGATCAAAGCGGTGACCGACGACATCGAAAAGCTGTCGTTCAACACGGCGATCAGCCGGATGATGGAATTCACGAACGAATTCGGGACCGCCGACGTCCGTCCGCGAGCGCTGCTGGAGCCGTTCGTCCCGCTGCTGTCGCCGTTCGCGCCGCACATTGCCGAGGAGTTGTGGGAGCTGCTGGGGCACAAGGAGCCGCTGGCCTACGCTCCGTGGCCGACCTTCGATCCGTCGAAGATCGCCGAGGCGGAAGTCGAGATCCCGGTGCAGGTGAACGGCAAGCTGCGGGCGAAGATCAAGGTTCCGGCGGGCGCCGATCAGGCGACGACGCAGCGGATCGCGGAGACGGACGAAGCAGTCCAGGGACAGCTGGCGGGCAAGCAGATCGTTAAGACGATCGTCGTGCCGGGACGGATGGTGAACTTCGTCGTGAAGTAGCCCTTCGGCCGCAGTCGGGGCTGGTGCGAGCCAACGCCTGAAGGGGCCGTATTGCCCCCTCAGGCGGGGTCCGCGGTCCGTTTCCGGGTGCGTGACGGCAGCTTCTGCTCGGGGGCGAGGAACACCCGCCCCCAGGCTCCGGGAACCGCCTTGAGGACGAAGGTGTGGCTCGACAGGCGGCGTTCGGGGAGGAGCGCCAGCTCGATCATGACGCCGACCGAGTAGACCTCCTTGCCTCCCGTGAACTCGGTCGGCAGCAGCGACCGTCGCCACGGGATGTACCATTCGTTCCGAACCAGCCGGGCGACGGACCGCTCGACGCCGTTCCGTGCTTTCCCCTGCTTCAGCGCCGCCAGCCGTTCCGCAATGTCGTCGAGGCCGGTGCCGCTGGGGGTTTTGAAACTGATCAGCATCATCGCCGGAGCATCCTGCGGCGGGTCGGCAAACAGGACGTTGTTCGCCTGGACCAGGACGCCGACCAGGGTTTTTCCCTCTCGCCAGACCCGCTTCCGGGTCCAGTAGAACTCGGCGATGACCCCGATCGTCCCGCCGACCGCGAGAGTCACGCCGATGATCGTCACCCACGCCTTGATCTCGTCCGCCGTCAGAGCCGCGAGCAGTCCCGACATCGCCCTCTCCTCCCGCAACCTGTCTGGCCCGTCTCGACAGCATGACCGGGCCCGCCCACCGCAGAGGCCGTGATACCATCGCGCACGACCCGCCGCCAACCCGTGGAGCCGATTTTTGCGCCTGCAGCCCCGCATCCTCCGTCGGGACGGGGAGACCGAAGACTCTGACCTGACGCCGTGCCCCCGACTGGCTCTACAGCGAGGAGGACTGCTTCCAGATGTCCGTGCCGCCGTCGGTCGCGTACTGATCAATCTCCTTGAGCTCCGCCCCCGAGAAATCGAGCCGGGCAAGAGCCCCCAGCGAGTTGTCGAGTTGCTCGACCGTGCGGGCTCCGATGAGAGCCGAAGTGACCCGCGGATCGCGGAGGGCCCAGGCAATCGCCATCTGAGCGAGGGTCTGGCCGCGGCGCTCGGCGATCCCGTTCAAGGAGCGAACCCGCTGAAGGTTCCCTTCGTTCAGCATGTCCTTGTGGAACGAGCCCCCCTTCGTCGCGCGGGTCTCGGCGGGCACTCCCTTGAGGTACCGGTCGGTCAGCAGCCCTTGAGCCAGCGGCGAGAAGGCGATGCAGCCGGTTCCGAGCTCGGCGAGCGTGTCCAGCAGCCCCTTTTCGATCCCGCGGTTCAGCATCGAGTAGTTCGGCTGGTGGATGAAGAGGGGAACGCGTTCTTCTTTGAGGATCGCGGCCGCCTTGCGGGTCAGCTCGGGGGAGTAGCTCGAGATCCCGACGTAGAGGGCTTTCCCCTGACGATGGATGTGTGCGAGGGCTCCCATCGTCTCTTCGAGGGGGGTCTTCGGATCGACCCGGTGGGAATAGAAGATGTCGACGTAGTCGAGCCCCATGCGGCGGAGCGACTGGTCAAGGCTGGCGATCAGGTACTTGCGGCTCCCCCCGATCCCGCCATAGGGGCCGGGCCACATGTCCCAGCCCGCCTTGGTCGAGAGGATCAGCTCATCGCGATAAGGGGCGAAGTCCGCGGCAAAGATTCTTCCAAAATTCTCTTCGGCGGAGCCATAGGGAGGTCCGTAGTTGTTCGCGAGATCGAAGTGCGTGACGCCCCGATCGAAGGCGCGCCGGAGGATAGCGCGGCCGGTCTCGAAGACGTCCGCCCCGCCGAAGTTCTGCCAGAGACCGAGCGAAATGGCGGGAAGGTCGATCCCGCTCCGACCGCAGCGGCGGTAAGGCATGACTCCGTCGTAACGATCGCCGGCTGGCTGGTAGATCATGGCGTGCAGTTTCGAGTGCGATGGAACGTGACGGATCGGCTCGATCACGAGCCGCTCCGATGCCGGTGCAAGATAGGGAGAGGGGCGCCGACCCGCGAACGAGTTTTCGCGAGGTCGATGACGCAGACGTCGCCCGGAACGAGGACGCCTCGCGAGCCCCTCTGGCTTGAGGGACGTCGACGACGGACTACGATGCGAAACGCATCAGCGACCACTGATCACTTGAGTGCGAGGCTTTCACGATGTTGCCACAGCCGGAGTCCCGTTCCTCGTTCGCGATCCTGCTGATGATCGCCTGTCTCGTCCCGCTCGCCGCCGAGGCCAGCTGGAAGGCGGGGTTGTCGAAGGTCGACATCACACCGGCAGGGAGCATGTGGATGGCCGGGTACGCCGCCCGGACCGGCCCCTCCGAAGGGGTAGAGCAGCCGCTCTTTGCGAAGGCGATCGTCCTCGCTGATGACAACGGGACGCAGGTGGCGATCGTCACTCTCGACCTCATCGGCGTCCCCCGCACGCTCCGGGAGGACCTGGCCGCCAAGGTCTACAAGGAGTATGGGATCGCGCCGGAGCACCTGCTCCTCAACGCGTCGCACACGCACTGCGGTCCCGAGCTGCGCGAGCCGCTGGACGGCGACACCCCGCAGGCCGCTGAGCGCGGCGCGCAGGCCCGCGAATACACGCAGGGACTCTATGGAAAACTCGTCTCCCTGATCGGAACGGCGCGAGGGGACCTCCAGCCGGCGCGCGTCGGCTACTCGCACGCCCGGTGCGGATTCGCGATGAACCGCCGGCTGCCGACGGCGAGCGGGTACCAGAACAGCCCGAACCCCGACGGGCCGGTCGACCACGACGTTCCCGTCCTCCGGATCACGTCCGAGGATGGCAAGACGGTCCGCGGTCTCCTCTTCGGGTACGCGTGCCACAACACGACGCTCGGTTTCCAGAAGTTCTGCGGCGACTATGCGGGATACGCCCAGGAGTTCCTCGAGACGGATCATCCCGGCCTCCAGGCGATGTTCGTCCTCGGCTGCGGCGGAGATCAGAACCCCTATCCGCGGAAGACACTGGAGCTCGCCCGGCAGCATGGCCGCAGCCTCGCCACGGCAGTCGACTCGGCCCTCGATACGCCGTTCACCGAACTGACCGGTCCTCTTCGCGGCGCGATGCGGGAGACCGCACTTCCGTACGACACCGTTCCCGGCCGCGCGGAATTCGAGACGCGGGCCGCGGGGAAGAACTCGCTCGAAGCCCAGCACGCCCGCCGGATGCTGAAGCGACTCGACAGGAACGAAACCCTGCCGACCGGCTATCCCTATCTGACGCAGGTCCTGCGGCTCGGCGAGCAACTCACGCTGGTTGCCCTCTCCGGCGAAGTCGTAGTGGACTACTCGCTGCGGCTGCAGCGGGACCTCAAGAGCCACCTCGGAGCGGGGGAGCGGCTGTGGGTCGCGGGCTACTGCAACGACGTCTTCGGTTACGTCCCGAGCACGCGGGTTCTCGCCGAAGGGGGATACGAGCCGTACTCGTCGATGCTCTACGGCCCCCGGCCGGCAGCTTTCGCAGCTGACGCGGAGGAGATCATCGTCGGCTCCGCCCTCAGTCTCCGGCGCAAGCTCGCGGACGAGCCCAAAGCCTCCGCGGCGCCGTGACGATCAGCCTTCCCACTGGTCCGTGATCTTGTTGCGGCCGTCGAGGATCGCGACCTTCGGCTTATGGGTCTTGGCTTCCTCGGGAGTCATCTGCGCGAAGGCCAGGATGATGACCCGGTCCCCCGGCTGGGCGAGGCGGGCCATGGCGCCGTTGAGCTGGATGTCGCCGCTGCCGGCCTGGCCGGGGATCGTGTAGGTCTCCCCCCGCTGGCCCGTGTTGACGTTCGCCACGAGGACGTGCTCGTACGGCAGGAGGCCGACCGCGTCGAGGAGGTCCTGCGGAACCGTAATGCTCCCGTGGTAGGTCAGCTCGGTCCGCGTGACCGCTGCCATGTGGAGCTTCGCCTTGAGCATCTGAACGAGCATGGAAGTCTTCGTAACCGCAGTGAACTGTCGAAAGCCGGATGAGGGTGATCCATCGCCCGCATCGAATAGTCAGTGTATTCGATCCGACGTCTCTCAAAGCAGCATCAGCCAGAGATTCTGCAATCCCTGGCTGATGCGCATCGAGAATCGATGACCGAGTGCTAGAGCGATTCGTGACTGAGTGATTGCGTCCTCGCGGGCGAGAATCCATTCGTCACATGAGGGTTCGCCCTCCTCGCCCGCACCCGGTCGAGCAGGATGCTCGTTAGCTCTGCTGGATCTTCTTGCAGATCGCTTCGGCCATCTCGCGGGTGCCGACGGCGGTCGGGTCGGTCCGGCTCGCCTTCATGTCGTAGGTGACGTCCTTCCCTTCGGCGATGACGTCCGCGACAGCCCGGTCGAGCTTCTCCGCGGCCTTCGTTTCGCCGAGGTGCTCGAGCATCAGCTTGGCCGAGAGAATCAGAGCGGTCGGGTTGACCTTGTTCTGGTTCTTGTACTTCGGAGCCGAGCCGTGGGTCGCTTCGAAGATCGCCGCGTCGTCGCCGTAGTTGGCCCCCGGGGCGACCCCGAGGCCTCCGACGAGGCCGGCGCACAGGTCGCTCAGGATGTCGCCGTAGAGGTTCTCGGTGAGAATCACGTCATACTGCTCGGGCTTCTGCACGAGCTGCATGCACATGTTGTCGATCAGCCGCTCCATGTACGGGAGCTTCCCCTTGGTGTCGGCGACCTTGCCGACGAGCGTCGGATCGGGCTGGACGCCGAGAGCGAGATCTTCCTGTTCAAATTTTGCGCCGTACGCGACGGCGACCGCGCGGGTCTCGTCGTACCACAGGCCGTCGGTGAACTTCATGATGTTCGCCTTGCAGACGCTCGTCACCGACTTGCGGTTGTTCTTGACGGCGTAGTTGAAGGCGAAGTCGGCGATCTTGCGGGTCCCTTCGACCGAGATCGGCTTGATGCTGATGCCGGTGGTCTTCTCGCCCGTCTTGATCTTCTTGCCGGTGGCGATCTCGTTGATCTTCTTCAGGAGGTCGATGGTCTTGGCATCGCCCGCCTGGAACTCGACGCCGGCATAGAGGTCTTCCGTGTTCTCACGGACGAGGACCAGGTCGACCGAGCTCCCCGAAAAGCTCGTACGGACTCCCTTGTAGATCCGGCAGGGGCGGACGCAGGCGTACAGGTTGAGTTCCTGCCGCAGGAACACGTTGACGCTGCGGAATCCCTTGCCAATCGGCGTCGTAATGGGTGCCTTGAGGGCGACCTTGTTCTTGCGGATCGACTCGAGAACGCTGTCGGGCACTTTCCCCTTGGCTTCGATGACTTCGATGCCGCACTCCTGCACGTCCCAGCGGATCTTGACGCCGGTCGCTTCGACACAGCGCTTGGTGGCTTCTGCGATCTCGGGACCGATCCCGTCGCCGGGGAGCAGAGTGACGTCGTACATGGTTTCTCCAGCAGAGTTTCCGTCGTCGGGAGCCGAGCGGAGCCGCTCCCGGATGCCTGCGATTTCAGGCGTTTTTCGAGCGCGCGACGGTATCAGACCGTTTTCCGTGATGCAAGTTGCCGGACGCGGCTGAGCAGAGGCCTAAACACAAAGACACGAAGGGGTCACGAAGAGCACCAAGGAATCCCAGAATCCTTCGGCCCACGGACGTTCACAGCCCAATCTGGATCCAGCCGCCTGAACCCTTTGTGCTCCTGGTGAGACTTTGGTGCCTTGGTGTTTCACCTCTTCCGAACGGCCGCTCAAATCGACTTGTTCAGGACCCACAGGAAGACACCCTTGGCGACGTGCATCCGGTTCTCCGCCTGGGGGAAGGCGATGCTCTGCGGGCTGTCGATGACGTCGTCGGTCACCTCGAGGCCGCGGCGGGCGGGGAGGCAGTGCATGAACTTCGCCTTGGAGCCGGCGGACTTCATGAGGCGGGCGTTGACCTGGTAGTCGGCGAAGGTCTTGCTGCGGGATTCCTTTTCCTCTTCCTGGCCCATGCTGGCCCAGACGTCGGTGTAGACGACATCCGCTCCGCGGACCGCGGCGAGCGGGTCGACGTACTGCTCAATCTCGAGCTTCGGAAACGCCTTTTTGAGCCCCTTCACGAACTCGGGCTTCAGCTCATACCCCTCGGGCGCGCCGACGGCGAAGGCCATCCCGAGATGGGCACAGACTTCGGCGAGGCTGACGGCCACGTTGTTGCCGTCGCCGACGTAGGCGAGCTTCACGCCGCGGGTCCGGCCGACCGCCTCCTGGATGGTGAAGGCGTCGGTGAGGGCCTGGCAGGGGTGGGAGTCGTCGGAGAGGCCGTTGACCACCGGCTTGCCGGAGTAGGTGGCAAAGTCCTCGATGAGCTGCTGCGAGAAGGTCCGCAGAACGATGACGTCGGAGTACCCGCCGATGACGCGGGCGACGTCCGCCTGGGACTCGCGGCCTTCGAGCCCGGCTTCCTTGCGGCCGAGGAAGATCCCGGAGCCGCCGAGGTGGTTCATCGCCGCTTCGAAGCTGAGCCGCGTCCGGAGCGAGGGCTTTTCGAAGATCTGCGTCAGGACCTGACCCTGGAGGACCGCGGGGCGGTCTCCCTGCTTCCAGCGGGCCTTGAGTTCGGTGGAGAGCCGGAGGATTTCCTCGACATCCGCGCTCGTCAGGTTGCTCAGTGAAGTGAGGTGTCGCATGTCAAACATCGATCCAATAGCGATCCGAAAATGACATTACCCGTTCATGACCGGCAGATGATGACGGAGCTTGGGGAAGATCCGGTTCAGGACTGCCCCGATCCTCCGGAGCCCTTGAAGATCCGCCGCTGAATGTTGGCGTGGAACGGGGTCCAGGTGGACTGCGAGTTCGGGTCCGCTTCGATGAGCGTCGAGAACTCGTTGACCTTGGCGTCGAGGTTGTCGAGGTGATGCAGCGCGATCGCCTCGGGGGTCATCGGCAGGCGGGCGCTTCCGTGCTCGTAGCTGCCGTGGTGGCTGAGGATCATGTGCTTGATCCGCAGGGCGAGCTCTTCGGGGAAGTCGTGCCCGTAGCGGTGGGCGAACTCCTGGGCCTTGGCGTCGAACATCTCGATGCCGATGGCGAGGTGTCCGATGAGCTGGCCTTCGTCGGAGTAGCCGAACGTCGGGTCCCAGGTCAGCTCGCGGATCTTCCCGATGTCGTGCAGGAACGCACCGACCAGGAGCAGGCGGGAGTCGACCTTGGGGTACAGGTCGGCGATCCGGACGATCGTCTCGAGCAGGTTGACGACGTGTTCGAGGAGGCCGCCGTGGTAGGCGTGGTGCAGGCGGATCCCGGCGGGGGCTTCCGACATCGGCTCCATGACGGCCGGATCGTCGAGGAAGCAGGTCATCAGGCCACGGAGGTCGCTGTGGTCGATCCCGAGGAGGATCTCGCGGAGCCGTTCGAGGAGCCGCTGGGTGTCGTGGCTCGTGGTCTGGACGAAGTCGGACTGCTGGAGGCCGCTTTCCTCGACGGTGTCGATCCGGGTGAGGATGACCTGGATGTTCCCCTGATAGAGCTGGGTCTTGCCGCGGACGCGGACGTACTGGCCAGGCTGGAGGTGGGCGACCTGGGACTCGGAGATGTTCCAGAAGAAGCCGCTGACCTGGCCGGTTTTGTCGCGGAGCTGGGCGAGGAGGTAGAGGTCGGCGTTGCGGTTGGCGCGGAGCTGGCGATCCGCGAGGAGGTAGACCTCGTCGACCTGGGCTCCGTCGGTCAGAGTGTTGACGAACTGCCGCGCCATCCGATTGCCTTCTCGACGCCCTCCAGGTTCAGTTGCCCGACCCGAAATGCGAAAGGGGAAAACGGGACAGTGTAGTCAGGGGGTGGCCGTCGGGAAAGTGGCCGGGCGATCCAGTCCCAAGGGGGAGAGACGCCTGCCCCACCAAGGACTTAAATCACCCGGGTCAAGGGCGGCAGCCCTTGCCGCCGGAGGCATTTCCTCCAGGGAACGGTCCAACCGGTTCCCGGACGTTGGGTTCACACAAATCCGTCCCGCCCCAGCTCACTCGCGGCGTCGTATTTGCGGACCGTCGGAGGAAGGACACCGAACGAAGGGCCAGAAGCGGCGAAGGGCCAGACTCGCTGCTCTCCAGACGAGCGCAGCTGGACGCCGGCCGCGCGCGCCGCTTGGTCTCCGCGCACTGCTCCGGAGATTCCCGAGCGGGCTGCTGACCCGTTGATGAGCCGCAACCAACTCAGCGGAGTTGAGACGCATTGGGTTCTGCTTCTGCGAGGCGTCCATGTGCCCTGGCGGCACACAGTATGCATGCGAATGATTTTCTGAAGGGGAGCCGCAGCCGGTTCCGGCTCGGAGGTCTCTCCGCTCCCCAGCTCGCATTCGATCCCTTCCGCCACGTCTTAAGGTCGCTGATGTCACGGTTTCGTCGTCGGGGCTTCACGCTCATTGAGTTGCTTGTCGTCATTGCCATCATCGGAGTGCTGGTGGCCATCCTGCTTCCGGCGGTGCAGCAGGCCCGGGAAGCGGCGCGGGCCACGCAGTGCAAGAACCATCTCAAGCAGCTTGGGCTGGCGCTGCACAACTATCACGACACGTCGGGCCAGTTCCCGATCAACTGGTACAACGGCGCGGACGCCGGAGGGAACAACCTCAACGTCCTGATCGGCCTCCTGCCGTACGTGGACCAGGCGGGGCTCTACAACGGGATCGACTTCTCCGACAAGAACCTGACCTTGTACATGGTCGGGGGGAAGCAGGTGGGGCAGTACAAGATCCCGGTTTACCTCTGTCCGAGCGACGGCGAGGCGACGTCGGCGACCGCGAACAACATGGCTCAGTGCAGCTACGCGCCGAGCATCGGCTCGCAGTTCATGCAGTCGGGGAGCGGCTGCAACCTGGCGACGTATGCCGGGGCGTTTCCATCCGGAATGGGACTCGATACGGACAATGACGGCGAGGATCCGTTCAACCGGGGGAACGTCCGCTCGGACTACGGGGATGGGGGGAAGATCTCGGGACCGTTCGGCCGAGGCCGGTTCAACGGCTACGGCGCTCGAATTGGCGATATCCGGGACGGGACGTCGAATACGATCCTGATGGGTGAAATCCGGATGTCGTGCAACGGGTTCTCGGCCTGGGGCTGGGCGTGGCCGGAATCGCTGTGGTACGCCACCACCGCGCCGATCAACTTCAACACCTGCCCCAACGGACCGAACTACGGCACGACCCCCTGTGCCTCGAACTCCTCCAACAACTGGAACGCGGTGTTCGGCTTCAAGTCGCAGCATGTCGGCGGGGCGAATTTCGTGCTCGGGGATGGCTCCGTCCGGTTCATCGGCGAGAACCTCGACCGGCTGACCTACGCCCGGATCGGCGACAAGTCTGACGGGGGGCTGCTCGGCGAATTTTAGTGCTCGCCCGAGCGCCTTCTGCCCGTCTCGATCGTCTTCCCATCCCGTCAGACATCTCTTGAGCAGCCTGCTGGCGCGGCTTTGATCCGCCCGGATTGCTGTTCCTGATTCAACCCTCCGCGAGGAATTGCCGTGCGTTCGCATTCGATTTCCGTCGGTCTCGCCCTGCTGGTCTGCGTCGGCTGCTCCAAGAGCGACAAGGGGCCGAAAACCGTCCCGGTGACCGGCACGGTCCAGTACAAAGGGACCCCTGTCGAAGGGGCGACCGTCACGCTCGTCCCGAACATTCCGACGGTCCGCTCCGCCAGCGGAGTGACGGACGCCGAAGGGAAATTCTCGGTCATGACCTACGTCGGGCCCTCCAGCCAGCCGCAGGGGGCGATGCCGGGGGACTACATCGTCCTGATCTCGAAGATGCAGACCCCCGAGATCCCGATGGGACTCTCCCCGCAGGAGGAGCAGGCGGCGTTCGCTAAGGCGGGCAAACCGAAATCGCTCCTCCCCAAGGCGTACCAGAGCCCGATGACGTCGAAGTTCAAAGTGAAGGTCGAGGAGAAGGCCCCGGACGCCCTGGTCCTCGACCTGAAGGACTGAGGAAAAGCCGCTCCCGCTCCGGGTGGTGCAGGGGCGTGACCAGGGGCCACATCGGACAACTCCGGGCCGCGGAGCGGAGGTGGGGGACCGGCACGGATTCCGTCGCTTGCAATCCAAGTCTCGGCACTTACAGTTTCCGAAATTTCGCGCGCTGCGAAACCCCGCTGCGGACGACCTCCGCAAACCAACCGGGATGACGCTCCGCGCGGAGCCTGTGTCCGCCCTTCGCCGTAACTCAGCCGCCACGCTGGGGTTGGCGACGGCTCAACCAGCCTCCAGCAGAAGCCCGCCCCGTGCCTCGTCGCAACGACATCAAGAAGATTCTCATCATCGGCTCCGGCCCGATCGTCATCGGTCAGGCCTGCGAGTTCGATTACTCCGGAACCCAGGCCTGCAAGGCGCTGCGGGATGAGGGGTATGAAGTCGTCCTGGTGAACTCGAACCCGGCGACGATCATGACCGACCCGGGGACCGCCGATGCGACCTACATCGAGCCGATCACCTGGCAGTACGTCGCCGAAATCATCAAGAAGGAACGGCCCGACGCGCTCCTGCCGACGCTCGGCGGCCAGACCGGCCTCAACACCGCGATGGACCTCTACCGCCGCGGGATCCTCGACCAGCTCGGCGTCGAGATGATCGGAGCCAAGGCGGACGTCATCGCCAAGGCGGAAGGGCGGGAGTCCTTCAAGCAGGCGATGATCAAGATCGGCCTCGACGTCCCCCGCTCGCGGACGTGCCACACGATCGAAGAAGCCCGCGACGCCCTCCGCGAGATCGGCCTGCCGATCATCATCCGCGCCAGCTACACCCTCGGCGGAACCGGCGGCGGTATCGCCTACAACAAGGAAGAGTTCGAAGAAAAGGTCCGCAACGGTCTCAATCTTTCCCCTGTCAGCGAAGTGCTCCTCGAGGAATCGGTCCTCGGCTGGAAGGAGTACGAGATGGAGGTGATGCGGGACAAGGCGGACAACGTCGTCATCATCTGCTCGATCGAGAACTTCGACCCAATGGGGGTCCACACGGGGGACTCGATCACCGTCGCCCCGGCGCAGACGCTCTCCGACAAGGAGTACCAGCGGATGCGGGACGCCACGATCGCCGTCATGCGGGAGATCGGCGTCGAGACCGGCGGATCGAACGTCCAGTTCGCGATCGATCCGGTCTCCGGCCGGATGACAGTCATCGAGATGAACCCCCGCGTCAGCCGCTCGAGCGCCCTGGCCTCGAAGGCGACCGGGTTCCCGATCGCCAAGATCGCTGCCAAGCTGGCGGTCGGCTACACGCTCGACGAGATCCCCAACGACATCACCCGCGAGACGCTCGCCTGCTTCGAGCCGACGATCGACTATGTCGTCACCAAGATCCCGCGGTGGACCTTCGAAAAGTTCCCGGACGCCGACCCGACCCTGACCGTGCAGATGAAGTCGGTCGGCGAGACGATGGCGATCGGCCGGACCTTCAAGGAGTCGTTCCAGAAGGCGCTCCGCGGCCTCGAGATCGGCCAGTTCGGCCTCGGCGGCGGCAACAAGGACCTGTGGGGGACCGAGCAGCAGCCAACGATCGCCGACATCCGCAACAAGCTCGTCACGCCGAACGCCGACCGGGTGTTCTACATCCGCTACGCCCTCAAGGCGGGGATGTCGGTCGAAGAGATCTTCGAAGCCTCGAACATCGACCCGTGGTTCCTCCGCGCCCTGCGGGATCTGGTCAAGATCGAAGGTGAGATTCAGCAGGCGGGACGGCTCGAGAACCTGACCGCCGACCAGCTCCGCTGGATCAAGCAGCACGGCTTCAGCGACAAGCAGATCGCCTGGTGGCTCGGCTCGACCGAGATGCAGGTCCGCCGGTACCGCAAGGAGAAGGGGATCGTCGCCGTCTTCAAGCAGGTCGACACCTGTGCGGCGGAGTTCGAAGCTTACACCCCCTACTACTACTCGACCTACGAAGTTGAAGACGAGACGCCGCAGCGTCACCGGTTCCAGCAGAGTGGAAAGGGACTCGAAACGCTCGACGGGGTCCCGCTCGCCGGTAAGGAGTCGCTCGTCGCCTCGGGCGTCAACGTCCAGCCCGGCAGCCGCAACCAGCGGCGGGTGATGATCCTCGGCGGCGGTCCGAACCGGATCGGGCAGGGGATCGAGTTCGACTACTGCTGTTGCCAGGCGTCGTTCGCGATGCGGGAGCTCGGCATCGAGTCGATCATGGTCAACTCGAACCCCGAGACCGTCTCGACCGATTACGACACCTCGGACATCCTGTTCTTCGAGCCGCTGACGACCGAAGACGTCCTCAACATCCACGACCGGCTCCAGCCGGACGGCGCGATCGTGCAGTTCGGCGGGCAGACGCCGCTGAACCTCGCCAAGGGGCTCGAAGCGGCCGGCGTCCCGATCATCGGGACGAGCCCGGCGATGATCGATGTCGCCGAAGACCGCGAGAAATTCAAGGAGCTGCTCAACAACCTCGGCCTGCGGCAGCCCCCGAACGGCACCGCCGACAAGGTCGAAGAGGCGATCGACTCGGCCCAGCAGATCGGCTATCCGGTCCTCGTCCGTCCGAGCTTCGTCCTCGGCGGTCGCGGCATGGAAATCTGCTATGACGACGACCAGGTCCGCCGCTTCATGAAGGAAGCGGTCCAGATCTCGCCGGACCATCCGGTGCTGATCGACAAGTTCCTCGAGGATGCGATCGAAGTCGACGTCGACGCGATTTCCGACGGCGAGACGACCCTCGTCGGAGGGGTGATGGAGCACATCGAAGAAGCGGGGGTCCACAGCGGCGACTCCGCCTGTGCCCTCCCGCCGTATTCGCTCCCCAGGAACATCATCGACGAGATCAAGGACTCAACTTACAAGCTGGCCAAGGCCCTCAATGTCCGCGGCCTGATGAACATTCAGTTCGCGGTCAAGAAGGAGGGCTCGTCGCACACCGTCTACGTCCTCGAAGTGAACCCCCGGGCATCGCGGACCTCGCCGTTCGTCTCGAAGGCGACGAACCTGTCGCTGGCCCGGATGGCGGCCAAGGTCATGGCCGGGGTGTCGCTGAAGGAGCAGGGGATCACGACGGAAGTCTGGCCGCACTACACGTCGGTCAAGGAGAGCGTCTTCCCGTTCTCGCGGTTCCAGGGGGTGGACATCATCCTCGGCCCCGAGATGCGGAGCACGGGCGAAGTGATGGGGATCGACATGGAGTTCCCTGCCGCCTTCGCCAAGAGCCAGCTCGCCGCGGGGGTCAAGATCCCGACCGAGGGGACGGTTTTCGTCAGCATGGCGAAGAACCACAAGGAAGCGATCGTCGAGCCGATCCGCCGGATGCGGGAGCTGGGCTTCAAGATCATCAGCACGGCCGGGACCGCCAAGGTCCTGCAGCAGGCGGGGATCGAGGTCGAGATCGTCCGGAAGGTCCAGGAAGGGCGCCCGAACCTGCTCGACTACATGGCGAACGGCCAGGTCCAGATCATCTTCAACACGCCGAGCGGCAAGGGAGCCCGGAGCGATGAGGGGCGGATCCGGGCGAGCGCGGTGATCTACGGCGTGCCGTGCGTCACGACGCTGCCGGGGTGCCATGCGATGGTCAAGGCGATTGAGTACCAGATTGCTCACCCGCAGCCGCAGGTGCAGGCGCTGCAGAAGTGGGCCGCTTCGCTCAAGAAGTAGGGCGGCGCGGAGACTCGATGGCTTAGCCCCCGATCTGGCCGACACGGCGTTGCCTGCTCAAACCCATCGTGCCACGGCCACGCGGGTCCAGCACGCTGCTGGCCCCGCCGGAGGCGCTTCCGTTGTCGGACCATCGAACAGGACGTGTGTTCGATCGCGGACCGGCGTCGAAGACCTCCCTCTCCAACACGCTCTCACTGCACTCCCCGCGACGAAAGGGAAGGGGGAGTCCTCGACGCCGGTTCCCTAAAGCGGACGCCCGTCGTTTCCCACGGTTCCACAACGAAAAGTGCCTCCGGCGGCCAGCAGCGTGCTGGACCCGGGCAAGGGGCGGACTTCTAAGTCGACGGGCAGGCTCCAGGGAGATCGATCTGATCGAGTCCCCGAAGAGGGATTCCTGATCCGACCTCAACTGTCGTAATGCGGTTTGAGGCCCCACAGGGCCAGCACGGCCCGTTCCCGCTCGCGCATCAGCGGCAGCTCGTCGTCGGTCAGGTCGTCGTACCCGCACAAGTGCAAGAGGCCGTGGACGAGGTAGAGCGCGAGCTCATCGGCCGACGACCAGCCGAACTTCTCCGCCTCGCGGGCGGCGGTGTCGCCGCTGACGATGACTTCTCCTTCAATCCGTTTCCCGGCTGCACGAAGCAGCGAATCGCCCGCCTCTTCGACCGGCTCGGCTTCAAAGAGAAAGCTGATCACGTCGGTCGGATAGTCGTGCTCGAGGTGGTCGCGGTTCACCCGGTGGATCGCCGGATCGTCGACGAGCGCGATGCTGATTTCCGCCTCGGCAACCCCTTCGGCACGGAGGGTCCCTTCGACGATCTCGCGGACGCGCTCGTCCGGGATCGAGACGGACGACTGCTCATTGGTGACATCAACGGAGTAGGACATGACGGCAGTCTTTCGAGTGCCGCTCCGCGCGGCAACCGCCCCGTCCCGCTAAACCTCGTCTTCCGCCCGACTAAAAATCGTGAGCGAGCCGCATCCCGAAGCCCTGGATCGTCCCGTTCATCCCCCGCGGCGTGCCGATCACCGGCGGGTCGCCGTGCGTCAGGACGTAGTTCGCCTGGAGCTTGAGATTCGGGTTCAGGTACCAGTTGAGGCCGAGCGTGATGTCGTCGACGACGCCCCCGTCGATTCCCGAGTCCCGCAGGTAGAGCTTGCTGTAGCGGGCCCCGATCTGCCACGCCCCGAGCCCCTTGCAGATCTTGAAGTTCTCGAGCGGCGTCGTGCGGGAGTAGACCCCCGCCTTGCGGTCGTAGTTCCGGACTTCCCCGGTCAGGTAGTAGAGGGCTTCCGTGTACCAGCCGTAAACGAATGTCGTCCCGAGCGGCGTCCCGACGAACGGGGCGAAGTTCCCGACCGAGTCGGTCACCCAGCTTCCGAAGAATTCTCCCTGGAGCGACAGCGAGCCCCAGTTGGCCGCCAGTTCCCCGCCGAGCAGTCCCTGGTTGTCTCCGGTGAAGGTTCCGGTATCGGCGATGACCGGATTCCAGGGGCCGGGACCGTTCCGGAGGGCCGGCCGGGCGCGGTAGCGGATCTGGCCGTCGTTGAGGTCGCGGATGCTTCCGGACATCCCGACATGCACGAGGCGTTCGCCGCCGTCTTCATAGAAGGGAAGGTATGTGACGCGGCTCGTCCAGGCGTATTCCCCGCCGCCGAGGCCGTAGGAGTAGGGGTTCGTCGTATTCTTGAAGAACCCGGTCGCCCAGGTCCCGTTCTCGCCGTCCCAGTTGTCGTAGATCATGAGCCCCGGGACGAAGCCGTTGTTCGAGGGGCCGGTGAAGGCGTCCTGGATGTAGGACCGCTCCATGAACTCGAGGTAGCGGCTCGAGGTGTTGTGCTCCATCCCGATCGGGTCTTTGAAGAGCCCCGCTTTGACGTGTCCGACGACGGGGATGTCGTTGAAGATGAAGTAGGCGTCGGTGAGGCCGGTCGTATTGACGATGCTCGACTCCGACGGCGCGGCGGGGGGATTGACGTTCGCCCCGTTGACGAAGTCGTACTCGATGCACCAGTCGATCCAGCCGTACATCGTCCCGTCGACGCGGAGCCGGGCGCGGCGGAAGTCGACCGCGTCTGAGGCGCGGGCTCCGCCCGAGTTATTGAACGCGGAGTCCCCCTGGAAGAAGACGGCGTCAATCTGGGTGCGGCCCCCGACGTGGACGCGGAACTGCTTGTCGGCGGTCTCGAGCTCGAGACCGTTCTTCCACTTGGCGGACATCGACATGGGATCCGCCGGCTTGGCGGGCTTCGCCGCGTCACTCTTGAGGCCATCGCCGGGGGCTGCGACGAAGATCTCGTCGGTCTCGGTCGGCATCCACGACGGCTTTGCCGCCGGGGCAGGAGAAGGGGGACCGACCGGCTCCGTCAGCTCGGCACTGCCGGCCGCGCTCTTCGCCTCTTCGTCGGCGAGCCGCTGTTCGACCGCCTCGAGGCGGGCCTTCAGCGCGCGGAGCTCCGACCGCGGGTCGTCGCTCTCGGGCTCCTGGGCCAACGCGGCCCCCGGGACCAGAGACGCAAGGGAGAGAAGAATCGCCGCGGCGGAAGAGCTGCCACGCATGAACGAAAACCTGGACGGAGTACGAAACGAGCGTTTCATCGCTCTCTTGGTGTCGGTTCCCCGGATGGTCCGCTCAATCGGATTGCGCCGGTTCGTCATGTGGCGCCGGTCGGAGGAGTCCTGCCGAACCGTAGAGGCAAGCCGGAGAGCGGCGTCCGGTCACGCGATCACGACCGGTCCGGCAAGCTGTTCCGCCGCCCCGATTTCTTCTCAAGTTCCGGCGAGGAACGCGGCGGGACAGGCTCCCGCGTCCCCTTCGAGAGAGGCTCGCCCGGGGGACTACCGCCGGCTCTTCCCTTCCCGGACCGCCTGCTCCAGCTGGGGGATCTCCGAGCCGAACAGTCCGTCGAAGCGGCTCGGCCACTCCTTGCGGCGGAGGAGCTTCAGGTTTTCGTCAGCCCGGTCGAATTTCCCGACATGGACGAGGGCCGCCGCGAGCTTCACGAGGCCGGTCGGCTCCAGCTTCTGGAGCTCTGCCACCTGCTCCCACTCGTGGATCGCATCCTCCCAGCGATTCTGCCCCTGCCGGAACTCGGCGAGCGTCTGGTGGTTCGCCGCTTCGAGCGGCGCCGCTTCAACAACCGATGTCGCGGCCCGCTCGGCGAGTTCGGGATTCTCCTTCGCCCGGTCCGCCAGCTTCTTGAGGAGGTCCAGGTTGCGGCGGTCGTAGTCGATCATCGCCAGGAGCTGCGCCGTCGCGCCGGCCGGGTCGTTCTTGGCGTCGTAGCAGGCCAGCAGGGCTTCGTTCACCTCGCGGTTGTTCGGCTGGAGCCGCCGGGCGATCTGGAGCTGCGTGATCGCCTTGTCCCATTCGTTCCGCTGCCGCCAGGCCGCGCCGATCGCCGAGCGGATCACCGGGCTGTCCTGCCCGGTCTCCTTCGCCTTGGCATCGACCGTGGCAACATAGGCATCGAGGTCGGGAGACTGCTGGACGACGCTCCGGAGCGTCTCGAGGGCCGTCTCGCGCTGGCTGTGCCGCGGCGACCAGCAGACGATCGCTCCGGAAGCCGCTTCGACCGCCTCCGGAGTCTTCTTGAGGTTCGCATAGGTGTAGGCCAGCTGCCGATACCAGTGCGACAGCTGGTCATCCCCGATGCCGCGGGTCGGCGAGGACCGCTGCCGACGGGAAATCGCGTCGGAGTAGAGCTGCCGGGCCTCCTCTTCCAGCCCGCAGGCATGACAGGCGTCGGCGAGCTGTCCCATCGCCTGGTCGGTCCAGAGTCCCTGCTTCCGGAAATCCGTCTGCACCTGCCCGTACACTTCACGGACCTGCTGCGGGCGTTTGGCGTGGTAGTACGAGATCATCAGGTTCGTCCGGTGGCCGAGGTTCCCCGGCTCGCGATCGACGAGGAGCTCGTAAAGCGGGGCCGCCTCGGCGTCCCGGTGCGACAGGTGCAGATAGTTGCCGAGCGTGTTGATTCCGTCGTTGTCGAGAACGCCTCGGCGGTGAGCCACGAACAGGACTTCGATGGCCCGGGTCTTCCGGTCGAGGCCATTGAACAGGTAGTCGGCGATGTTCTGGAGGATCCTGGGCGAATTCCTTTCCTCGGCGAGGACCTCCTCGGCGGTCCGGGCGAAGTCCTCCACCTTCTCTCCCCAGAAGTACCCGTAGTTCCGGCGGCAGAATTCGTACGTCCGCCCTTCACGGGTCCGCAGGTCCTGCAGCAACCGCCGGAGGACGAGTTTCAGGAGCGGCGGTTCGAGGTCGCCGATGTCTCCGATCTCCTGCCGGAGCTGCGCCATCCGGGACGCGTGGTGGTTCCAGCCATCGTTCCACGTGTAGAGGGACCAGGGGGGATACCGCTCGAACGACAGGATCAGGAACCGCAGCTCCTCCCGCCGGCCGAGCCGGTCGTGGATCGTCGAGGCGAGGTGCGAGATCGCCGAGTCGTAGTTGTGCATCGAGGTGGTCTGGAGCGTCGGGAAGGTCTCGAAGGTGAACTTCGAGAGGGCGGGCCTGGCCGACTCGAACCCCTTGTCGACCGCCGTCGCCAGGATGGTGCAGGTCTCCATGATCCGGGAGTACCTCTGGTTGTCGGCCCCCGCGCGGACCCGTTCGACGCTCTTCGCCAACAGACTCGTGAAGAGCTCTTCGCGGGTCCCCAGGGAAACCTGACCGTCGTTCTGGAGGGCATGGATCCAGAGCTGGAACCGCTCTTCCGTGAAGAAGGTTCGTTGATCGTCCGCAGCCGCTTTCTCGAGACCGCCGGCCAGAAACTCTTCGGCGGTCGTGTACTGCCGGGCATCCCGCAGCTGGGCGACGTACTCGCTGACTACGCTGTTGAGCGGCGACGGCCAGACTCCCTTCTCCCTCTCCAACCGATCACGGATCGCGTTCGAGAGCAGAGCGAGGGCCCGCTCCCGCCCGCGGATCGCTTCCGGCGCCGTCCCGTAGTGCCAGTACAGGACGTGCGCGAGGTCGGTGGTAATGAGGAGCGCGTCGTTGCTGAGCGGTTCCGACTGCCGGGCCAGCTCTTCGAGCTCCCGAAGCTGCTCGTCAATGAGAGCCTGGTGCTGGATCCGGCCGAGGTTCCGGAGGACCGTCGCCATCATCTTCCGCTCACCCGACTCCCATCCGCCGTCGAACGCCCTCCGGAACGCGGCGAGCGCCGCTTCGGCGTGGACGCCTCCCTGGTTGGGCACCTCCGACGACCGCCGCTCCACGATCCCTTCGATCAGATCGAGGGCCCGCAGGTCGAGCAGCCGGGCCCGCCGCGCCGCGAGCTTCTCCTCGGCTCCCTCTCCCTTGGCGTCGGCAGGCAGGGTGTCGAGGACTTTCGCCGTTTCGGCCCGGAGCTCCCGGACGCGGATCAGCAGTTCGTCTGCCGCCGCTTCCTTGAGGTCCCACAGCAACTGACCGTCGAGATTCTGGAGGACGCGGTACTCCACCTCCCGGGTCCGGCCGGTGACGAGATCGGGGACCATCCGGAGAACGCGGAAGTCGCGGGTGGCCTGATAGACGTTCCGGAGGTGATACAGGTAGCTCTCGGGGCTGCTCGCCTTCGAGAACAGGGCCTCGAACATCAGCAGCAGGTTGTCGTTGACGTCGCCGCCATGCTGCTGCAGGCGGTGCTGGAGCTGGCTGATCGTGTTCGACAATCGCCACTCCTCAATCTGCTGGAATTTTTCGAGGCGGGCTTTTTCGTAATCCGGCTTCCGATCGGCAGCGAGGTAGAGGTCCGTCAGCATCGCGAGGTCCCCCGGCCCCAGCGGGGCCTCCTTGCGGACCCCTTCCAGTAGCGCGATCGCTTCGGGGACGTCGCCCCGCTCGGCCCGGATCTTTGCGAAGCTGAGCCGCCAGCCGACGTTCTTGGGGTCTTCCTGAATCCAGGCCCGGAGCTCGCGCTCCAGGTCCTCGACCCGGTCGAGCGCAATGAGGAATTGAAGCTTTCGATTCCGCCAGAGGGGGACGGAGTTCTCGCCCAGCTTGATCCCGGCGTCGATATACGCCAGGACGCGGGCGATCCGGTCCTCCGGCGTCTTGGGCTTCGCCGCCAGATGCAGGCAGGTGGCCAGCGCCCGGCTCCGCAGAAGTGAGAGCGAGAGTTCATGCCCGATCTGCTCGGGGGTCCGGTCTCCCTTCGGCTCGATCCGGACGGGGGCCGGGCCGAGCAGTTCGGAGCACTCGCCCCACACGGCGTCTTCGTTGCGTCCCAGCAGAATGTCGAGCCAGCCCCGTTCCATCCGGAACCAGGCCGACTGGTCGGCGTCCTCCTTCACCTTGGCCGCTTCGGCCGTGAGCCGGGCCGCCACCCCTTCGCGAGCGGTCTTCTCGAACTCGGCTGTCTTCGCTGCGAGCTCGGTCCGGGTCAGTTTCTCCATCTCGTTGGAGTCTTTGAGGGCCGCGAGGAGCGCAGCCTGCCGCGCGGCCAGCATCCGGTCGATGAGTTGCTGGAGCCGGACAATCCAGCTGACGAGCCGCGCGGGACGCTCCTCTCCCTGCTCGAACTTCGGCAATTGCACGAACAGTTCCTCTTCGATCGCCTCCGTCCAGGGGCGGGCCAGGAGCGCTTCATAGAGCTCGTGCCGCTCCGATTCGACGTAGTCTCCGTCGTCCTCCCCTTCGCGGTCTTCGAGCGGGATCTTCGGATCGCGGTCGGCCAGGGCCTTCTCGGCACGGGCCAGACGGACGCGGAAGAACGGGAGGTGTTCCGAGTCCGCGAACTCGACGGCGTAGATCGACGAGAGGGCCGCCGCGAGGGTCCGGCGGTCCTGGAGCTTCGGCTCCTGCTCCCACCGGCTCCGCAGCGTTTTCGCGATCTGCTCCCATTCGCCGTGAGAGACTTTCTCGACCTTCAACTGGTCCACCGCCAAGACCATCAGACAGCGCTGGCCGAGGAGGGCCGAGACGAACGCCAGAACGGTATTCACCGGGAGTTTTTCGACGTCGGCGACGAGCCGCGTCCGGAGCACGCCGCGGACACGGTCCGCCGCGTCGGTCCCCTGGAACCGGTAGTGCTGGAGGATCGCCGTGGCATAGTCCCGATGATGCTCATGCCCGGCGAAGAACTTCGCCGCGTCCTCGAGGACCGGCAGCCACATCGGATCGACGACGCCCCGGGCCGAGATATGCGGGATGTCGTTGAGCGCGAAACTCTTCGCTCCCTCGAAACGGGCGACTTCCGCCTCGCTCAGCTTCCGCTCGACCTTCGAGGCGTCGAACCACTGCCGGACCGTCCGATCCGCCTCCGCCAGCTGGTTGTCGTAGATCAGGGCACTCAGGTATTCGGTATAGGCCTCCGAGACCGTCGGCTGCCGGTCGACGTATCCCGCGAGATGCCGGACGAGCTCCCCCCAGCGGGTTTCCGACCGCAGGAACCGGGCCCGCGCCATGTGGAGCGCGTGGAGGTCCCAGGGGCCCCATTCGACGGGCCGCGCGGCGAAGGTCTTGGGCTCCTCGAGCGTCCGGTCGAGCCAGGCGTACGCCTCCGGGTGCCGTCCCGCTTCGAACAGGCTCCGGGCGTATTCGACCTGGACCGAGGAATCGCCGGGGACATCCCTCATCGCCTCCTCGCGGAGCTTCAGGAAGCCGTCGATGTCTCCGGTGTAGCGGAGCGAATCCGACTCGCGGAGTTTCCAGGAGTAGAGCGCGAGCGGCTTGTCCTTCTGCCGTTCAAAGATCGGCTTTGAACGCTCGACGAGCGCCCGGTATTCGTTCCAGCCGGTCAGGCTGTAGGCGCTATTGAGGATGTGTTCGGCGCGGTAGAGGGCGTCGATCGACTGGTCCTGCAGGACGTCGTCGAGCGTCCGAACGAGATGCTGCCGGGCCTCTTCGTTCCGGCCGGCGTTTCGTTCGATCACGATCCGAATCCAGCGGAGGCCGGGGTCGTTCGGATTCCCCTTCTCGATCTCACCGAGCTCCTGGAAGACGTCGTCCCACTGCTGCTTCAGCGTCCGTTCCGCCATGACGACGAGCCGGTCCGCCGTCTTCGCCTGGCCGTCGTTCACGCGGCGGCGGGCCTCGTCGAGTTTCACCACCGGCGCGGTGATGACGAGGGACTCTTCGCGGGGGGCGAGCTCCGCGTCGAACCGCTTCTGGAACTCCTCGGGGGACCGGAGCGTCACCTGCTGCCGCGACGCACCGATCTCGAGTCCCTTCCCATTGAGACTGCGCGTCCGGGTCGGGAACCACATCCCGGCGACTTCGATATGGTCGCTGTAGAGGGCGGTGTGGGTCAGCTTGCCCTCGACAAGCGTCTCCTGCTGGAGCAGCGTTCGCTTGGCCGTGTCGATCGTCAGCCGCAGCACGTGCTTTCCTTCGCGGCGATCGGTCAACACGAGGACGACGCGATCCGCCGCGGGGCGTTCGAGCGTTGGCGCGTACTCGCGGTAGATCTGGTCGAGAGGGAAGGGCCGGAGCGACGAGAGGGGGGACTCCGCATCTTCCTTCTCCGCCGGGCGGACCCGGCCGAGGTGCATCGCGATCGAGAGGACGCCTCGTTCCTTGCCATCCGACCAGTGGATCGTCGTCGGACTCCCCTGGCCCGTCTCACGGTCGAGCCACTTGGCGGGCGAGAAGAGCTCGACGTGCGTCGTCCCTTCGATCATCCGCCGCCAGGAGTCGTGGTAGTTTTCGCTGGTCCGCTCGATCTCGAGTCCTCCGGGGACCTTCTCGAGGTCGGCCCGGCGATCAAGAAGCCTGGCGATCTCGAGTGCCTCGGCCATCCACCAGCGGGGAGTCGGCTTCGGAACGGACCGTCGCTGGGGGGCGGAGAGCGTGGGAAACAGATCGAGCCAGGCGACATGCGGGCGGGTCCCGGTCGCGTAGCCGTAGGGGGACTGATAACGGCCTCGATAGGCCTTGTTCGAGTCCGGCTTGCGTCCGGCAAACTCCAGCAGCGTGTCCTCGTCGAATTCCGCAGACTGCGGATCGGCGATCAGGCTCTCGCTGAAGAAGTTGTCAGAAACCTCTCGTTTCGCCTTCTCCGCGACTTCCAACCCATCCAGGGGAACGAAGCCGTCGAGCGCCTTCTGCAGCGCGGGGAGCTCCCGGCTGTCGGCAATGCCATTCACGACCTCGACGTCCCAGCTGTCGCTGCCGCGCGACTTGTCGGCGCCGAACCGGCTTTCCGCGAAACCCTCGGCGAGTTTCTTGCGATCCTCCTCCCGTCCCAGCCCCGGTTCCATCGCGGTGATCCGGTCTCCCGCAAGAACGGACCCGTCGACCAAATCGAGCGCGACGCCCCCATACGGCATGCTGCTCGACATCGGCCCCGAGACGGGGAACGGAAGATCCGCGGACAACGCCCCATCCAGCCCCAGCCCTCCGTAGTCCAGACCGCCACCGAATCCGGCTCCTCCCAGACCTCCCCAAGTTCCGGTGCTCGCGGCGACATCTCCACGCCCGAGAAACCCGCCGCGGCGTCCCCCCTCGAGAGAGCGGCGACGGGACTCGAACATCTGCGGATTGCGCCCCATCCGGGCGTAGGCCGCGAGGATCTGCCGCCGCAGCCCCTGCCGCCACGCGCCGGCCCGCTTCATCTGCTGCTGGGCAAGGTCGTACCGGACCGCGGCCTTGCCATCGGCGAAGAACCGCTCGCCGTCCCGCATCTCGTAGCGTTTCTTCACGCCGAAGCGGGCCCGGTCGGCATCCGTCTCCAGCACGAGCAAGGACGTGTAGGGGGTGATGATGTGGAACTCTTCCGAGAGCCGGATGACCTCGTCCTGGATGAACGGGCTCGAGCCCTGCATGAGGAGCTGATCGAGATGGGCTCGGGCCCACAGCCGGGGGATGAATGAGTTTCCGTCCTCGGCATTCGTGAGGTTGATCTTCGCCGCATAGCGGACCGTTTCCGTTCCCCGCTTTCCGGTCACGATCACTTCACCGGTCTGGTCCTTCCCTTCGGGGAGATACCGGCCGACGAGGATCTGCTGCATCCCGGCGGGGAGGTTCGGCAGCCGCTCCGGATAAACCGCCGCGACCCGGATCCCCTTGAACTCGACCGACAGGTCCTTGAGACCCGGCTGCAGGATCTCGTTGAGGAGTTCGTTCGCGACGACGGTCGGGGTCTGGTCCCCCGTGATCTGCCGCATCGAGCCCCCGCCGATCGACGCCATGCTCTTGAGGGCGACCGATTCGTACGTGCTGCCGGCCGAGACGGAATGGATCGTCGGGAGCGGTTGCTCCTTGCCGTCGATCTTCTTCATGCGGCTGGCGGCGAGCTGTTTGACGCGGACCGCAAACGCCTGCGGGTCGGAGTTCACGCCGGTGACGATCCCGTCCCCCACGTAAACGATCTGCGTCCCGGGCCGGGCCCGGTCGAGGGCCGAGGCGATCGCCTTGTCGAGATCGCTCCAGCCGAGCGAGGGACGCTCCGCCAGCGCCGACTGGATTTTCGAAAGGGTCTCGTCCTTCTGCGTCATCGCCTCGGGGAGGAGCCACATCGTGTCGACGTCGCAGACCCCGACGTTGAACCGGTCCTTCGGACCGAGCGACGAAAGCAGGGCGGTCACGAATTCGGCCTGTGTCTTCCGCATCGCCGAGTCCATCGACCCCGAGGTGTCGCACAGGATGAGCAGGTCCGCCGGATCGCCGCTCGGAAGGACTTCCCGCTGCCAGTTCCCCTCGCCGGATGGCGGCATGAGCTGGAGCATCAGGTAGCCGTCGTCGCCGCGGCGATGCGGGATCGCGACCACCTGCGACTGTGAGCCGTCGACCTCGCAGACCACTTCGAAATCCCGCTTGGGCGTGTACTCGCTCGCCGTGAAATCGAGCCGGGCCGAGTGAGGCGTCGACTGCGAGCGGCAGTCGTAGGTCGGACTGACGACGCCCTTGAGGGGGATCGCCGAGTGGACGTTGACCTGGACCGAGAGGTTTCGCAGCGGGAATTTTTGGAGCAGCTCGCTCCGGAGGCCGTACGAGTAGCGGTAGCGGTTCGCCCGCAGAGGGAGCACCTGGGTGTAGGTGATCTTGATCCGCTTCTCCGAGTGGGGCTCGATCGGGAAGACCCGGGCCTTGAAGATGTTGCCCCCCGCCCATTCCAGGAGCCCCGGGTCACGGTTCTCGCGGAGGATCGTCTCGAAGATCTCGCGGGCCCGCTGTTTCTCGACGATGTCCGCCTCGACGAGCTGATTGCCGATCCACATCCCGAACCCGCTGATCGACGCGTCCTGCGGCAGCGGGAAGTGGAACTGCCCTTCGAGCCGGCCACCCGTGCGGTTCACGAACGTCTCTTCGATCGTCGTCCGGGCAATCTGGTCCCGGATGTCGACCGTCACCTTGTGTTCGCCGACCGTGAGGGGCTCGCTCCGGCCGTCCACTGTCACGATCAGCGAGCCGATCGACTCGTTCGCCGTCGCCCCTTCGAACCCCTTGAGCCAGAGCGGGGACTCGGAGACCTTGACCAGCTTTTCCTCGGGCGAGACGCGGAACAGGTGCTTGCCGCCGTCGATCCGTTCCTTGGTCTCACCCGGGCCGACCAGCATGAAGGGTTCCTTGGCTCCTTCGGTCCGTTCGATCTGGCATTCGCCGGCTGTCAGCCGGACCTGCCCCGGTTCCTGGATCTCGAGGATCGTCCCCGGTCCGATGACGAGCGTCGCTCCGCCGTTCATCAGCAGCTTGGCAGCGTTTGCTCCCCGGGGAGCGGTCCGGATCCAGTCCCCTTTCTGGAGCGGCGTCTCGCGGCAGACGATCGTCCAGCGGTCGGACGTCAGCGGCCGGAGCGTCACGATCCCCTGGACGTCGGTCACCTTGCCGATCCCGTCGACATTCAAGGTCTTGGCAACGGCGAACGTGTCATCCGCGAGAGCCAGATTCATCGCCACGAGCGTCAGCTCGGCCAGCGGCGGACCTTGCAGCGCGGCGTTCACCGGCCGGGCGGTCGCGCCGAGGAACTGGTTCGTCTTCGCATCCGCGTAGAGATCGAGCCGGAGCCAGCGGTCTTCCTGCCGGACCCGCCGCGTGAACACCAGGGCATCGTGACCGGCATATTGGCTCCGCCCCGCGGGACGAAGATGATCGAACGACGGCCGGTCGGAGGGTTGGATCTCCAGGAGCCCCAGCAGGTCGATCGCACCGTCGGGACGGACCCAACTCTCACTCGACGAGTCTTCCTGGCGCGTGTCGTCCCCGTCGACCTTCCAGAAATTCGTCCCGTGGGCGACGCGGTACTTCGTGGGGGACTCTTCCCAACGGACGTAGCCCGGCTGCTGCACGTAGACATTGGCCGCGATCCCCTCGCGGATCACTTTGAGATGCAGGGTGTGGGCATCCAGGACCGGCCGGATGATGTCGCCAAGCGCGACGTTCGTCGGAGCGGTCGAACCGGACGAGAACCACATCGCCAGGACCGCGACCGTGGCGGAAAGGGTCGCCAGCATGCGAGTGAAGAGGAAGAACATCGGACGACTCCCGGGAGCACGGGGGAGGGGAGAGGTGGAGGATGTCTCCTGAGACGGAGACGACTCGTGCGAAAGTTCCGTCGAAACGGATGACCCGGCCGAAGACTTAGCCAGGTCCGGAAATTTCACGATCGCTGGCGACGGACGCGCGGGGCCGGCCGGAACGGACGGTGCCGCCGACTCCGTGAACGCCTCAAGGGCCAGGGCCGCGATCCTGTCCAGCGCCGCGCGATCGACCGGCGCAGCATCCCCCTCGAGAGACCTCAGCAGGGCCTCGACGGGGCGCTCGTTCGGATCGGGATGCGGTTCGCTGGACACAGTTCGTTCAGGCGTTTCGGAGGTCGGGATTTCGGGGACGCTTCCTCACGGAACTCGATGGGGAACAGGGGGAGCTAACGGTCGGCGCTGGTCTCCCGGACGAGGCCCGGATCGGAGCTTCGCGATGGTTTCTCGCCCGCCTGGCACTGGAAGGCTTCGCGGAACTCCCGGCGGGCGCGGGCCAGCCGGGACCGGATCGCCTCGGAGGTTCCGCCGAGGTCCTCGACGAGCTGCTCGACCGATTTTCCGTCGAGGTATTTTCCGGCGAGGAGCAGGGCGTAGTCGGAGGGGAGGGAGGCGAGGACGAAACGGACGAGGGTCGCCGTTTCCTGATGTTCGAGGAGCGCCGTCGGATCGGAGTCCGCGTCCCATGCAATGGGTGCGGCTCCGGCCCGCGCGAGGCGGCGGAGGTCGTCGGTGCGGGCCGCGGTCCGCCAGTGGCGGGAGGCCTGATGGTGGGCGATTCCCAGGAGCCACTGAGCCAGCGTGCCGCGAGACGAATCAAACGTTTTGGCAGACCGGGCGGCGGTGAGAAACGTCTCCTGGACGATGTCGGCAACCGCCGCCTGTTCGGCCCCGACAAGCTTGGCGGCATACCGCCACACCCGTTCGCTGTGATGGGTGTACAGCAACGTCCACGCCTCCCGATCGCCGGCCTGCAATCCGCAGACGACGGCACGCTCGTTCCAAACGTCGGGCAAACACCGCTCGCGGGCTGAGGATGACGGTCTTCAGAAGGGAATGGGGAGACGGACGCCGGAATGTGTCGCAGAATTCCCGGATTTTCGCCATTCGCCGGTCACCGCGGTGGTACCGAAGCGTGTCCGTCGCGAGCAATCAGAACTCGCTGCCGTTTCAAGAGTTCTTTACTGTGGATTCCTCTGCGGCAGAACCAGGACGTGGTCCGTGATGCAACTCGACCTGAAACGAATTGACGACGGCCTCTCCCGCCTTCGCGAACGAGGAATTCAGTTTGAAGATGGCCTGAGCGACTCCGAAGTCACTCGAACGGAATCGACATTCGGCTTTCGCTTTCCCCCCGACGTCCGACATTTTCTCCAGCGGACGTTGCCCGTCGGTGACTACTTCACACCCTGGCGAGGAGAAACGGAAGAGCTCAGACGCTGGTTTCTCCGACCGTCCGATGGCGTCCTCTTCGACGTGGAGAACAACGACTTCTGGCATCGAGAATGGGGACATCGGCCGAACTCGGTTACCGAGGCGCTGCAGGTCGCTCGAACCGATCTGGCCCAGGTTCCCCGCCTGATTCCGCTGGGCGATCCCATCTATCTCAAATGTGTCCCGTGCACACCGTGCCTCGCCGGAAATCCTGTCTTCTCCGTGAACCAGACCGATGTCCTGCATGCGGGGCGCGACCTGGCAGACTTCCTGCACTGGCTTGCACGTCCCCGTGAACGATTCGCGCGTGACGAGTCAGAAGGTGAGGCGCCCACTCTTACGTTCTCAGATCAATACCGCTCAATCCCATTCTGGACCGACCTCGCTCGGCAGAATGGCCGCTAGTGCCGATTGGGCAGTGGCGCAGCTGTTCATCAGTTCGACGCGAAGCGCGCTCGGAATCCGGCGGCCGGAAGAACATTGAGTTGAAAGCCCTCTACGAATCGGGTCGTGGCACGACTCGAATCTCTGCACCTAGTCCTTCTCCTTTGCGAAATTCCCACCAAAGCCGGCGAGCGATCTCAAAGCTGTTCACGCGCGTCGCGGTTCGAAGAAAATCGTCCGGGTTCTCCCCGAAGGTGACCCCCACCGCGATCGAAACCGCCGCCATTATCCGTTGCCAGTCTGCATCCGCCGTCAACGATGCAAGGACATCTGCACAAAAGGCCTCCAGTTCCTCGGCCTCTGGACCGAACGCATCTTGCTCGACGAGCCTCCTCAGCGCTGACGGAATGCTCGAGTTCTCGGGGAAGTCGTTGATGGACCACCCGTCATCCGGGTTGCTCCATCGCATCCAGGTGGCGAGGCGGTCGATGCTCTCAGTCTCGTCCAATTCATCATCAGCATAGCGATACCCCAGGTCGTGATATCGCTGAGCGACACGTCTCAGGCCTTCCTCGGTTGCAACCGCATAGCCCAGCCAGTTCCCGACCTGCCCCAGGACGAGCGCATACGCATAGGGAGTCTCCACCCCCACAGCCTTCACACTCGCAACGACAGCTTGCTTCAGTTGCGAGGCGAAGTCAGCGAGAGGAGTCCCTGTTGTAATCTGCATCGGCCCCCATCTCCTGGCGAATGGCTCACATCGAATAGAGCTTCAGGGCCTTCGCCCAGTCGCCGACAATCGCCCGGCACTCACCGCGGTCCTCCGGGAGGACCAGCGGGCGGCCGCGGGCGTCGAGGATCACTCCGACCGTGCCGCCGCGGATCTCGCACTCGTGGACTTTTCCGGGGCCGGAGCCGACGTCGAAGCCGCTCTCCGGACGGAAGACCGCCCGCGCCGTCTCGCCGACTCCCAGCGGATGGAGCTGCATCTCGCCGACCGCCAGCTTCCCCTGGGCCTTCAGCGTCGAGCCCGTGATCTCGAACTCGAAGCAGGGGCGGCCGAGCTTTCCCTGCCCCTTGGGGGCGATGACCGTTCCCAGATAAATCAGACAATCCCGCTCGAAGACTTCGATCGCCGCCTGCGGATGGACCGACGCCAGGACGCCGAGGTGCGGCATCATGAAGATGCTGTCCTTGGCCAGCTCCGTCACTCCCTCGGGCTCAAAGGCGTCGATCAGCATCGAGGCGGTCTGCTCCATCCGGGGAGCGTGCGACAGGACCCCTCCCGAGGCGACCAGCAGGTTCAGCTTCATGTTGTCGACGATGGTCTGGCCGCTCGCCGTCTGGCTGAACGTGTCCCCGACCGTCCGCTGCTGCTGGACCCCCTTGAGGGTCGTCGCGAACGCCTTGTGCTGGATGTAGGCCAGCCGGAGCGCCTCCCGCGAGACCGCCTGTTCGAAGATCAGAGCCTCGAGCGTCTGCGGGATCGTGGTGGGGCGGATCATCTTGTTCTTGACCCGGTTCCGCAGCTCCCGCTCGTCCATGTCAATATGGACCCACCGCAGGATGCTCGGCATCCCCGCCTCGGCGCAGACGTTCGAGATCGAATAGCTCATCCCGAGGTTGGCGCTGACCGTCCGGTTGAAAACCGGTTTTCCCTCTTCGCCGTCGAAGACGCTGAAGACGTCGGTCGTCGCGCCGCCGATGTCGACCCCGACGCAGTTGATCCCGCGGGCCTTGGCGATCTGCTGCAGGATGTCCCCCACCGCCCCGGGCGTCGGCATGATCGGGGCGTCGGCCCAGGAGATCAACTTGTCGTACCCCGGCGCGTGGGCCATGACGTGCTCGAGGAACAGGTCATGGATCTTGTCCCGCGCGGGGGCGAGGTTTTCGCGTTCGAGTACCGGCCGGACGTTGTCGACGACCGAGAGTGTAATCGACTCGTCGAAGGTCTTGGCCACGAGGGCCGCCGCGTCCTCGTTCCCCGCAAAGATCACCGGGAGCTTGTAGTTGCTGCCGAACCGGGGCCGGGGCTTCGCCGGGCCGATCAGCTCTGCTACCTGCACGACATGCTTGGTCGTCCCCCCGTCGGTCCCCCCCGCCATCACGACCATGTCGGGACGCAGCTCGCGGATCCGCTGGATCTGCTCGTGCGGCTTTCGTTTGTCGTTCGAGGCGATGATGTCGAGGACGATCGCCCCCGCCCCGAGAGCCGCCCGCTCGGCACTCGCAGCCGACATCTCCCGGATGACGCCCGTCACCAACACCTGGAGGCCGCCGCCGGCGCTCGAGGTGGAGATATAGATGTCGCAGCCTTCGCGGCCCCTGGCGGGACGGATGATCTGGCCGTCGTCGTCGATCAGCCGCCGGCCGGCGAGCTCGCCGACTTCGGTCGCGGCATTCGTCACGCCGACCGTCACGTCCGCGACCGGCTGCTCGACCGTCGTCGGGGCTTCCCCCCGATACGTCTGCCGGTAGTGCCCGTCCACCTTCTCGATCAGGATCGCCTTGGTCGTCGTGCTCCCGCAGTCGGTGGCGAGGATGACGTTGATCTGGCTCGGGTCGAGAGACATAAGGCGTTCCGGTGGCGTCTTCTACGGCGAGGCAGGGAACTGATACCACAGCCGCGCCCCCCGACCAACCCATCGGGCAGCCATGTGCCGATCAAGAGGGGAGAGAACCCGGAATCGGATGAGCCTCAGTCGTCAGAAAACCAGGACAAGAAATCCAGCCATGAAAACCCCTCTGCCAGAATGCCCCTATCCCGATTCGAGACCGAGCCGAAGAGAGCCCATCTGTGTTGATCTATGTGGATCTGTGGCTGAGGAATTTTGAGCCACAGATCCACACAGATGAACACAGATCAAGACAAAGAAGGAGAGGCTCCGAGTGACGACCTTCGCAGCCGAACTGCCAGGAAAGGGGGGATGGTCATCCCAGAAACCGGAATCGGGGAACCGTCTCCCCATCGACCGTCACCGACTCCAGGAACATCCCCTTGGGGCGGACCCACAACCCCCGCTCGCCGTACTCGGGACGGTAGACCACCAGCTCCTCCAGCGTCTCACTGTGCCGCGCCACCCCCAGCACCGTGTACTCGTTTCCCTTGTAATGCCGGTATCGCCCGACCGGGACTTCGGGATGCTGCGTTTCCAGGTTCATCGCTCGGAGACTCCACGGCACTTGGGGTTTGGCCCGACATCGCCCGCCGGCGGAGAACCATATCGTCGCGTCGATTTCTGTGTCAGGTCCCGGGGGTGGGTGCCCCGATCTGCGGCGGTGACGGGTCGACAGTCACGTCCATTTCTGTGTCAGGTGCCGGGCCGAGCGGCTCCAGTGAGGACGTCGACGCTCTCGCTGTATTTGTGTCAGGTGGACGCCGGTGATGAACCTGAACAGTGCCTCGCAGGAAGGGCCTCCGCCGGGGCAATCCGCCGCAACCAGCATCGGTCAAACAAATTACAACCAGACCTTGCAGCCCCCAAGCGGTCTGTGCGATCTTCACCATCCGTCCAGAAACCCGCCAACACACGGAACTTTCGCCGAGCGAAACGCGTCTTCATGGCAGAAGAGTCTCCCGTGAGCACCGACGACCAACTCCTGATCAACCGGTGTCGGGCCGGCGAATCGGCGGCATTCGGTCTTCTGGTCGATCGCTACCAGAACCGCCTCCTCCGAACCCTCGTCCCACTCCTCGGATCCGTGCACGACGCACTGGACGCCGCTCAGGATGCGTTCGTCCTCGCCTACCAGAAACTCGACTCCTTCCGCGGCGACTCCGCGTTCTACTCCTGGCTGTTCCGCATCGCCTACAACGCCTCCATGACCTCCCGCCGCAAACGCGGACGGCTCCCCCGACGCTCCCTCGACGAGCGCCAGGAAACGACCGGCGACGAACCGACCGACGGCCGACCCGCCTCGGACCCCGCCGATCGCCTCCTCAGCGAAGAACGCCAGCAGCTCGTCCGCAACGCCCTGTCGGAGCTGGATGAGGAATTCCGCGACCCCCTCGTGTTGCGAGAGCTCGAAGGGCTCAGCTACGAGGAGATCGCCGAAGTCCTCGACTGCCCCCTCGGCACCATCCGCAGCCGGATCCACCGCGGACGGATCGAACTCAAAGCCAAGCTCCTCCGTTCCATGAACGAGGAACAAGTCCCCGTCCCCAGGCGGACCGCCTGGGAGTCCAACTGACCCGACCACCTAACCCAACAAAGCCCCCCACAAAGCCCATTGAGGAGAGTCCTTCCTGACAGACGCTTGCAGGACGAACTGAACGGCACACGACCATGAACGGCACAAATTGGGACGACCTGTTCTCGGACTCCGCCCGCCTCGACGGCGTGCCGGTCTCCGAACTGCTCTCCGCCTACTACGACGGCGAGCTTCCGGCCGATCAGCGGCTGCGGGTCGAGGCATGGCTCGAGGAACACCCCAAGGGCCGTGAGATCCTCGCGCAGTTCTCCGAGCTCAGCTCTCTCGTCGGCGGAGCCGCCGTCCTCTCCTCGCAGGAACAGCAGCAGGTCGCCGCACAGTCCCTCCAGAACCGGGTTCTCTCCCGGGTCGCCTCTCCGCCGGCAGCCGCGCCCCGCGTCGGTCCTTCCTGGATGCGGTGGGGAGCGGCCCTGCTGGCCGTTGCCGCCACGCTGACGCTGGTCGTCTTTCTCGTTCCGCCCGGCCGCGTGAACGCCCCGGTGGCGATGAACGCCGCCCCGCAGAACGCCCCTCTCCCGGATGCGGCTACCGCCCCGGCGGAAATCATGGACTCCAAGGGGGACGGATCCGGCCTCCTCCGCAAAGCGGCCGTCACGGTCCGGGGACAGGCAGAATCGGCGGCCGCTCCGATGGCCGATGAAGCGACCCCCGCCCCCAAGATGGCCGCGGATTCGGTCCCGACGCGGAGCGTCGCTCCCGGCTTCGCTCCCACCCGGTCCTTGCCGGAACCCGCTCCGTCACCCCTCCCGGCCCCCCCTTCGCCCAGTCCGGCCTTTGCCCCCTCTCCGAAGATGGCGATGGAGCCGGCAAAGGGGGCCCCCTCGGGCGGATCCCGTGAACCGGCCATGGGGGCCGCGCGACAGGTCGCTCCTGGTGCGGTCGCCGGCGCCTCGGCAGCCCCTTCGAGCCTCCCGCGGTTGGCTCCGGGAACCCGGGTCGATCCGGGCGAGATCATCCACCACCTCGCCACCCAGGGGGACGAGGCGGTCGTCATCGAATACACGGTCGTCGACGTCCGCAAGGCGGCCGGCGAACTCGAAGTGCTCCTCCGCAAGCGGGGGATCGAGCCTCTCCCCGCCGTCGACCGGGAGAGCGGTGAGTCCCAGCCCAAGAAGGGGGACGCCGGCAAAAAGGAAGCAGGGAGCGAAACCGGGATGTTCGCCATCTACGTCGAGGCGGACAACGACCAGCTCGCTGCCGCATTGAAGGAGTTCCGGGCTCAGCCGAGCTCGCTGGATGTCGTCGACTCGCAGGTCGCCGCCAAGCGGGCTGAAGAGAAATCGAAGGACGCCGTCGCGGCTCCGAAGAACGGCGCGGGCCAGAAGCCGGGGAGCGGCGGCAGTGAGGCTCCCGCCGCGGCTCAATCTCCGCTGACGCAGTCCCAGCTCGCCCAAACGCAGGCGGGCCAGGCATACGAAGGCCGCGAGCAGGCGTACCAGGTTCCGTTCCCGATCTCCCGGACCGAGGCGCAGCAGATCCCCCGCCGCAGCCAGAAGATGGTGAAGCAGCAGGGATACGGCGACTACCTGCTGGAGCAGCGGCGGGTCGCCGAGCCCAAGGGAGAGGCGGCCGAAGCGGCCGGCCGCGTTCTGATCGTCATTCAGGCTGAGGACGCCGAGAAGATGTAGTCGTCGCCTCGGCCGCGGCGAGGGCTCGAACCACGTCCATGCCGGCACGACGCTGCCAGCTCAAACCCATCGTGCCACAGCCACCCCGGTCCAGCAGGCTGCTGGCCCCGCCGGAGGCGCTTCTCCCGTGGAACCACGGCACACAACGGGCGTTCGACCGCGAACCGGCATCGCGGACCTCCCTCTCCAGTACGCTTCCGCTGGACTCCCCGCGATGAAGGGGAAGGGGAAGGGGGCCTACGACGCCAGAACCTAAAGTGGACGCCGGCTGTTTGCCACGGTTCCACAACGGAAGCGCCTCCGGCGGGGCCAGCGTCCCGCTGGACCGGGGTTAAGACGCCGGCGGCAGGGAAGTTGCCGTTACTTCTTGAACATCGGGCTGCTGCGGTCGCCGCGCGACAGCAGGTAGGCCATCAGGTCCAGCAGCTCTTCTTCACTGCACGTGTTGAGGAGGCCGGTCGGCATCATCGAGGTCTTGGAGGGCTCCATCTCCTCGATCTGCTTCCGGTCGACCGCCGTGATGGCGCTCGGGTCGAGCATGTTCGTGTTCACCTGGACCACGTCCCCGGCGAGATTCACGATCCGCCCGACGACCACCTTGCCGTCGATCGTCACGATCTGGACCGCGGCGTACTGGTCGCTCACGACCTTGCTCGGCTCGAGGACCGATTCCAGGATATCGCGGCGGCTGAACCGCCCCGCCAGTCCGGTCAGGTCGGGACCGACCGAGCCCCCTTCATCGGTGAAGCGGTGACAGCCGAAGCAGTTGGCGGCGGCGAACAGCGTCCGCCCCTTGTCGAAGTCACGTCCGGTGAGTTTCCCCTCAACCAGCGGCGCGACCTCGTCCATCTTCCACTCTTTGACGAACGGACGGGGCGCGGCCGCAACGGCGGTCGTCTCTTTCGGCGGCGCGGCGTTGATGATCTCGGCGAGAGCCTTCTGGTTCTCGGCCGAGACGTTCACGAGGGCGTCCTTCTTCAGCTCCTGCATGAACTGGACGAAGTTCGCTCCCCCCTTGTAGCCGAGCGCCCGGGCGAACCATTCCATGTAGGTCCGGTGCGTCTCGAGGGTCCAGCCGGCGGTGAGGAACCGGAGCGAGCGGGCAATGTCGATCTGCTCTTCCTGGGTCGGAGCGGCCGCGAGGAGCTTCGTCCCCTTCTCGGCAACGCTCGGGGCCTGCAGGTAGACCAGCATCTCGGTCAGCATCACGTTCACCTCGCGCCCCTGGGCGGGATAGAGGGCGTCGAGCTTCTTGGTCAGGTTCTGGCGAGTCGCTTCATCGAGAGGACCGAGCCGATAGAGGGTCAGCGTGTAGGCGCGGCACAGCTCGATCCGCTGCTCGTAGGTGAGCCGCTCCCAGTTGAGCCGCGACAGCGAGTCGAGCACCTTGGGGAGCATCGGATGGATCGGGGTCATTTCGATCGGATAGACCGGCGGCGGAGTATCGAGCTCCGGCCCTGTCGGTTTGAACGAGCGGGGGAACATCCGGACGAGCCCCGTCAGGGCGGTCAGGGCTGCCTGCGGATCGGTCTCGGCGAGGGCCTTGTCCTGCCACTGCTCGACCGGCTGGCTTTCGAGCGCCGTCCGGGCGGCGGACCGGACGACCCGATCGGCGTGACCGAGCGACTTCCAGGCTTCGGCCACCGCTTCGGGGGCGGCCTTGCCGTGGAACGCCTCGAGCCGCTGGCGGAGATCCGCTTCGGGCATCACGGCCCGCTTGACCATCGGCGTTTCGGTCGATTCCGGTCCGCTGTAGGTGACGCGGTACAGCCCCGACTGGACCTTGCGGCCCCCGATCGTGAAGTACATGGCATGATCGTGCTGGCTGACGATCACGTCGGTGAGGGGGAGGGGAGTCCCCGTGATGAACTCTTCGGCGGTCGCCGTGTAAGTCGCCCCCTTCGGTTCCAGGTGGACGGCGTAGAGCTTGCCGTAACTCCAGTCGCTGATGAAGAACGCTTCCTGGTACTTGAACGGGAACTTGGCGCCGTAGCCGAAGGTGACGCCCGTCGGCGAGCCGGGGCCGATGTTGATGACCGGCGGGACGGTGTCGGAGTAGTAGACCGGCCACTTGGCACTGCCGTTCCGCCAGCCGTAGTCGACGCCGCTCAAGACCTGGCAGACACGGGTCGGCCGGTACCACGGGCAGTTGAAGTCCCATTCCATGTCAGCGTCGAACGTGAACAGGTCTCCCATCGCGTTGAAGGCGGCGTCGAACTGGTTGCGGAAGCCACTCGTCAGAAGCTGCCAGTCCTTGCCGTCGGGCGTCACCTGATAAACAACGCCAGCCGGGGGAGCGACCCCCTTCATGAAGCCCTTGCCGTAGATCCGGGGGAGGAGCTGGTCCTCATCCCAGACCTTGGGGACGCGGGAGCCGTTGATCTCGGTGAGCTTGGTCTGGTTGCCGCAGACGACCACCAGCGACTTTCCGTCCGGAGTCAGCAGAACGGCGTGCGGACCGTGCTCGCCCGCGCCCCCTTCGAACTCGCGGAGCAGCTCGACGGCGTCGAGCTGGTCATCGGCATTCGTGTCGCGGACCCGGTAGAGGCCGCTCTTGTACTTGCCCGTCTTGTTGACGACGACGTACAGGCTGTCGAAGGCCCACAGCAGTCCCTGGGCTTCGCCGAGGTCGACGCCGATCTTCTCGATCTTCGATTCCCCGGTGGTCCCGACCGGGGGGACTTCCACGCGGTAGAGGCCGCCGTACTGGTCGCTGACGATCAGCCGCCCCTTGGGATCGGTGCAGAGGTTGACCCACGAACCCTGCTTGTCCTTGGGGACCGAGTACAGCAACTCGACTTCAAACCCCTTGGCGATCTTGAGGGCGTCGATCGGGGTCGCGGTCGGCATCTTGAGGCCGGCTGCGGCGTAGAGTTTGTCGGTGGTCAGCTTCCAGGGGCCCCCGTCGAGGTCCGCCAGAACGGTCGCCGGCTTCCAGCCTTCGGCTTTGAAGTCCGGCTTCTGCCACCCCATTTCCTCCTTCGTCGAGACCTGCCACGTTCCGTCGGTGCCGATGCTCCAGGCATCGCGCCAGCCCGACTCGAAGACGAGGTTCAGGAACAGGCCGCCGGGGTTGTCGTCGCCGCTGTTCCGGCCTTCGATGGCGATGACGTGCTTGCCGCCGGGGAGCTCCTTGTTGAAGAGCTCCGTGACGTCCTTCGAGCCGGCCTCGTTCCAGCCCTCGTGCTCGAACGCCTTCTCGCCGTCGATCCAGACGGTCATCCCGTTGTCGCAGGCGGCGTAGAGCCGGGCCGAGGGGATGCCCCCCTGCTGCGAGAATTCCTTGCGAACGAAAACCTTCTCGCTGACCTTCCCCTTGTCCCCTTCCTGCTTGGCGTCCCAGATCCACTTGGGCTGGGCGAGGCCGGCGAGCCGCTTGATCGCGGCGGCGTTGGCCTTGGCAGCCGCCTTTTTCTCCGGCTTGGCCGCGCCGGCTGCGGGCTTCTTATCCGCGTCTGCCGAGAGGTCCTTGAACTGGATGCTGCGGAACTGGGCCTTCATCGCCGGCCCGGCGTGGACCTGCAGGGCGAGGACTCCTTCGGGCTCCGCTTCCTTGGTCTGGTTGTCGGTGATGTCGACGGCAACCTGGCCGTTGAGTTTGTGGATGATGTGCGGACCGCGGCCGATGATGACGAGCTCGTTCCATTTGGTCAGGTCGACTTTGTCGACCGTCCCTTCGAGCTTGGTCACTTCCCGCTTGCCGTCGGCGGCGACAACGACCTTCTGGCCCCGTTCAGCGAGGATCCCGCGGCCCCGCTCGTCGTAGAGCATGCCGGTGTAGGGGGGATTCTCGTGGATGTCGGCCTGGTAGCCGCCGACGACGAACTCCCCGGCCTCCTTGAGCCAGGCGCTCCGGTACTGGACGCCGGAGTTATTCTGCCCTTCGAGGCGGAACACGAGCTTGATCTCGAAGTCCTTGAGGACGCCGCCGTTCCAGATCAGGAACTTGTTGTAGGGGAGCTTGCCGTCGGTCTTACCGGTGATGGCCCCGTCTTCGACGGACCAGAGCGCCTTGTCTCCGTCCCAGCCGGAGAGGTCCTTGCCGTTGAAGAGGTCGACGTAGCCGTCGTCCGCCCCTTTCGCGGCTCCCGTCATGGAAATCCAACAGCCTGCCAACAACGCGACCAACCAGCGCATTCCGATCTCGCTTCCGTGATGAGTGAAGGGGGAAACGGTCCGATGGGACCCCGCACCCGCGACGCTGGCCAACTCCCTGGACGGATCGGCGAGCCTCGATGCGGGATGCTACACGGGGGACGGAAAGAACTCACCCGATCGGGAGGGGGACTTGGCGAGAGACCAACCTGGATGGAAAGGGGAGTTCTCCAACTTTCCTCCTTTGGGCAATGTGTGGTCGCGGCAGAGGAGGGTAGACTGGGCGATCACATCTTGGCCGGCAGGCTCTCGGCCGGCTTCCCGAGTCTTGGCATCCGGAGCATCTCTGATGAACTTCCTCAAAGGCTTCAAGGACTTCATTCTCCGTGGGAACGTGGTCGATCTCGCTGTCGGGGTGGTGATCGGGGCGGCGTTCGGGGATCTGGTGAAGTCGATGGTGGCGGACGTGATCACGCCGCTGATCGGTACTGCAGGGGGAGCTCCCGACTTCTCAGCGCTCGAGGTCTGGGGGATCCGGTACGGGAAGTTCATCAATGCGGTCATCAGCTTTTTGATCATTGCGGCCGTGGTGTATTTCGCTGTTGTCCTGCCGATGAACCGGTTGCTGACGTACTTCAAGTCGCCGGACGTGGAGAAGGAAGTCCCGCTGACGAAGGACCAGGCCTTGCTGACGGAGATCCGCGATGCGCTGAAGGCCCGCCCGGTCGCGTGAAGACCCTGTTCGGGTGCAGGGCGAAAGCCCTGCCCGCCGGAGGCACTTCCGTACAGGGAACGGTCCAACCTTCCTTGTGCGAGCGAGTCAGAGAAAGCCGACTTCCCCGGGAGTCGACGCCAACAAGAGGATGAGACAAGTGACCTGGTTCCGCGCCGCGTTCGCAATTCTGTGCCTGGTCTCGATCGGCAGCGTTCAGGGGGCCGACCGGCCGAACGTCGTGTTCATCATTTCCGATGACCATGCGTGGACGGACTACGGGTTCATGGGGCATGAGCAGGTCCGAACGCCGAACCTCGATCGGCTGGCGTCGGAAAGTCTCTGCTTCCGGTATGGGTATGTTCCGTCGAGTCTCTGCTGTCCGAGCCTGGCGTCGATCATCACCGGGCTCTATCCGCATCAGCACAAGGTGACGTCGAACGATCCGCCGATCCCGGAGGGGATGAAGCCGGCGGAGTTCCAGAAGTCCGAGGCGTTCCTGCAGGGGCGGGAGCGGATGAACCGCCACCTCGAAGCTGTCGCGACGTTGCCCCGGCTGCTGGCCAGGGAAGGGTATGTCTCACTGCAGACGGGGAAGTGGTGGCAGGGAGATTTTCGTCGAGGGGGCTTCACGCAGGGGATGACGACGGGGAAGCGGCATGGGGATGCGGGGCTCGACATCGGCCGGCAGACGATGGCCCCGATCGACGACTTCGTCAAGACGGCGATCGCCGATCGAAAGCCGTTCTTCGTGTGGTATGCCCCGATGATGCCGCACGATCCCCATACGCCGCCGGAGCGGCTCCTCGAGAAGTACCGGGACAAGACGCCGTCGCTGCATGTCGCGCGGTACTGGGCGATGATCGAGTGGTTCGACGAGACCTGCGGCCAGCTGCTCAAGATGCTCGACGACCGGGGGATCGCGGAGAACACGATCGTTATCTACCTGGCGGACAATGGGTGGATTCAGAATCCGGACAAGCCGGGGTTCCTGCCGTCGAAGCGGTCTCCGTATGACTCTGGGCTCCGGACGCCGATTGTCGTCCGGTGGCCGGGGAAGGTCCGACCTGAAGCAGTCGAGACACCGGTCCTGTCGATCGACATTGTGCCGACGATCACGACGGCGCTCGGGCTGCCGAAGGACGAGGCGCTGCAGGGGATCTCGCTGCTGGACCGCGCCGCGGTCAATGCCCGGAAAGGGATCCATGGGGAGTGCTTCACGCACAATGCGGTCGATCTCGACCGGCCCGCCGCCAACCTGCTGGAGCGGTGGGTGGTCTCGGATGGGTGGAAGCTGATTGCCCCGGCGCCGGAGTCGGACCACAAGGGGATCGAGCTCTATCGGCTGACAGAGGACGCTCGGGAGACGAAGAACGTGGCAGGGGAGAACCCGGAGGTCGTCTCCCGGCTGCGGCAGGATCTCGATGCCTGGTGGACTCCGGGGAGGGCCGCTGCGGGCCCTCCCGCCGCTCCCAAGTCGCCTTGATAATGTGCACGCTCATGAACGGAAGTCCGCAAATGGCGCGGCAGCAGGCCCTGCATGCTCCTTAGACAGGCCTGCAAGCAGGATCGACAAGGCTTTGCGAATTCGTTGCCCGAAAGTGCCTCTCACGTTGGCATTCGCAGGGGACGGACATTGCGAAACATTCAGCGCAGACACGGCATAGAAGCTGCTTTACCAAACGTCGTCCCAAGACTTCCTTTGCGCTGAAACGTGGTCCGGGGCCCCAGTCGTGTCGGCAAGTCGGCAGGTTGCGCCGCGCTCGACTGGCATGTTGTCGTTCTCCTCCCAGAGGGTCCCCAATCGGTCCGCGAGACGCGGTCCGATGAAGAGGGATCCCCGGGCGGCCCCTGCTGCTTCACTGACTACGGCCACTCAGCATGCCTCTGCTGACCAGATTGTTCCTCTCATCACCGATTCCGCACCCTCCGTTCCCGGGCTTCGCCCGCGCTGAGCGGGACGCGGAATGCCGATGCGCTTCCCCGCCACGCCGGAGGGGACGATGAGTCCCGAACCTCTCTCCGGCACCGCCCAGCCCCGCGAAGAGCTGCTGAAGGCGTTCGCCGACCGGCTGACCGACGCGACCGTCTTTCCGGCGGGATCCCCGGGGACCGTCTCGTTCCATCGCGGGTGCGGTCTCGAAGCCTTCGAGTGCGATGACTCGCTCCTCAGCGGACGGGTTTCCCGATCGGACTCCGGCATCCTCCGGATCCAGGACCTCGTCTCCGCCCCCGCTGCGGCCGCCTCGGACCGGCTCACTGATCCGCTCCGTCGTGACGCCTCCGGCACGCTCGCTCCGGTCGACTGGCCGCAGGCCCTCCAGGAGTTCGCACTCCGCTTCAAGGCGATTCAGGAACGCCACGGAGCGCACTCCGTCGCCTTCCTCTGCCCCGGACAGATCGCGACCGAAGAGCTCGCGCTGCTCGGCCTCCTGAGCCGGGTCGGAATGGGGATCACTCGCGGCGCTTACTCCCTCTCCGAGAAGGAAGACGCCGCCGCGATCGCCTACACCGAGGCGTTCGGGTTCGACGCCCCTCCGTATACGTTCGCCGACCTCGACGAGTCCGACACGATCGTCCTGATCGGGTTCGACCTCTGTCTGACGCACCCGCAACTCTGGGAACGGGTCCAGCGGAATCCGAACCAGCCGACGATCATCGCCATCGACTCGCGGAGCACCGAGACGGCGCGGCAGGCCACGCTGCACCTTCCGGTCGAAGCGGGGAGCAAACGGATCCTCCTGCAGAGCATTGCCCGCGAACTGATCGAGCGGGACTGGATCGATCACGAGTTCATCCGCCGCCACACGAGCGGCTTCGAAGAGCTCGCGAAACAGCTGGAACCGTTCACCCTCGACGTCGCCGCCCGCGAGACGCGGCTCAGCGTCGGGCTGATCGAACACCTCGTCGAGCTGGTCCATCGAGGAAAGCGGGTCTCCTTCTGGTGGTCCCCCGAACAGGTCGAAGGGGGCGAAGCCCTCACGCTGTCGCAAGCGATCATCAACCTCGCCCTGATGACCGGGAACACGGGACGCCCTGGCACCGGCGCGAATGCCCTCGGAAGCCCGAGCAACGGGAACGGGGCCCGGCTGTTCGGCAACCTGTTCGCGCTTCCCGGCGGCCGTGGTTTCGATTCGCCTGAAGACCGCGTTTCGACTTCAACCACCCTGGGGATCCCCGCCGGCAAACTGCCGCTGCGGGCCGGCGAGAGTGGTGAACAGATTCTGCGGGACATCGACGCCGGCATCATCCGCGGCCTGTGGCTGATCGGCACCAGCTCCGGCGACGGCTGGTCCGACAGCCTCCGCCTTCCGGAGCGGCTTCAAGGGCTCGACTGCCTCGTGGTGCAGGACACCCGGCTCTCCGCCCCGGCCGTTGCAGCAGCCCACCTCGTGCTGCCGGGAGCCGAATGGGGTGAGAAGAAGGGGACGTTCATTACGCAGGAGCGGCGGCTCAAGTCGGTCCCGAAGCGACAGGCCCCTCCGGGGCGGGCCCTCACCGACCTGACGATCTTCCGCCTGCTGGCGAGTGTCTGGGGCTGCGGCGGACTCGTCCGCCGGTGGACGACCGCCGACGCGGCATTCGAGCTCCTCCGGGAACTCTCGAAGGGGCAGCCGTGTGACTTTTCGGGGGTCCGGGATCTCACGCAGCTCGAGGAAGCGATCGGAGTGCAATGGCCCTGTCCCCAGGAGCAGGAGCGGATCGGATACGAGCGGCGGCTGTTCGAGGAGGGGCAGTTCTATCACCCGGACGGCAAGGCCCGGTTTCTCTGAGAGGGTGGTCGGTCCGGCGAATCCTTCAGGTTTCTGGCTCGCACGAGCCGGGAACGTTCCTCGCCGCGTTTGACAATTTCGGTCGGACCCTCGATTTTTCGTTTTATGACGAAAGGCGTGCCGCACCGATCCCGGGTCCAGTTCGACTCCGCTGAGCAGGAAGTGTTCCTCAACCTGTGGCGGACGTACGACTGCCTCAAGGCGCTGGAGGAGAAGGTCTTCGCGCGGTTCGACCTGTCGGCCCAGCAGTACAACGCCCTGCGGATCCTGCAGGCGGCCGCCCCCCGCAAACTGCCGACGCTGGCAATCGGCCGGCAGCTGATCTCCCGCGGCCCCGACGTCACCCGAATGCTCGACCGCCTCGAAGCCCGGCAGCTGATCCTCCGCGAACGGCGGGTCGAGAACCGCCGCGTCGTCGACGTCGGGATCACCACCGAAGGGCTCGCTCTCCTGGACGAGATGGCGGAACCGGTCCGCGAGATGCACCAGCAGCAGCTCGGACACCTCACCGCGACGCAGCGGCGCGACCTGATTTCGCTGCTGCGGAAGGCCCGCCGACCGCACGAAGACGCCAGCGAGATGAATATCGCCGACGCCGCCGAAGACGCTTCACTCTCCTGACCGGTCACCGCCGGGATCAGCTCTCTCAGAACAGCGAGAACATCAGCACCTGCGCCGCGCGAGCGAGCCAGATCCGCTCTTCGCCAGAGATCGAGCCCCGCTTCATCATGTAGCGGCATTTCGAGTTCACCTGCGTGATGAACGCCAGCTGCAGGTCCGACACCGGGACCGCTCCGCCACCGGCCGCTTCCTGTTCCAGGACGAGATCGGTCACCCGGAGCAGCGTCCGGACCTCCTCCATGTCGCGCGGCGGATCGGGCTGCCACCGCGGGGCCTCGTCCGCGTCGGCAGCGGTTCGGGCGATCGTCAGCACAACGTTCGAAACCCGCGCCACCTTTGCGAAATCGATCTTGTCGGCGGTGTCGCGCGGCGTGTGGTAGTCGGGGTGTTCCCCCGACGAGAAGAACAGGAACGGGATCCTGTAGTCCCGGAAGGGGCCGTAGTCGCTGCGGGTCCCGACGATGTCGGCGCCGATCCGCGCGAGCTCGAGTTCCGGCGGAGGCTGGAGCCGGTCGAGGATCCCGCGGACCGCATCCGACCGCTCACTCCCGAGGACGAACACCGCCGGGAGCGGCAGATCGCCGAGCGACCGCCCGAGCATATCCGCCGTGATGAACAGCTTGATCTGGTGGATGTCCCAGGGGGGATGCGCGGCGAACCACCGCGAGCCATAGAGCAGCCTTTCTTCGAGGTCGAAGGCGACAAAGCAGATTGTCCGGCGGGGTCGTTCGGGCAGGGCTGCGAACTGGCGGGCGCACTCGAGCATCATCGCGACGCCGCTGGCGTTGTCGTCGGCCCCGGGATAGACCCGGCCGCGACGAACGCCGAGGTGATCGTAGTGGGCGGTCACGAGGATGTACTCCTTCCGGAGCGTCTCGTCCCGTCCCGGCAGCATCGCGCCGAGGTTCGTCCCCAGCGGTTTTTCGACGGCGGCGGTGCCGGAGGAGGAGGGGGTCGACGAGCCGTCCGGGATCGCCTGCCGGAAGCTCGTACCGAACAACGGTTCGAGCTTGAGTTCGCGGAACCGCGTCTCGATGTAGTCCGCCGAGGCGGCGAGCCCCGCCCCCTGCCGCCCCTGCCGGTCCGGATGAGCGAGGAACTCAATGTGCGGCCGGACATCCTCGGCACGGATCGGCGTGGGGACGGCGATCTTCGGCGGGGCGGCTTCGTCCGCCGCCACAGCACCGGAGCGAACTCCGACACCAGGCAGTCCGCAACAGGCGATGAGGGCGAGCCGCAGGAGTGCCGGGAACCGGCGGAGACTGCGGGCGGGTCGAGCTGGGGACGTGTCGGTCACGGGGATTCGATCCTTCGAGGGTGTAGCTCGAAGATCTGGAATTCCGTCCGTGAGGGCAACAGCAGATCGGTTCCAGCCGCACTCCGGATCCGCAGCTCGAAGGCTTCCGCAGCCCGGGAGGCGAAGGCCCGTGAGGCCTGACGGCCGGGATCGGCGATCCAGGCGACGCCGCCGGGACGAAGGGTGGCCCCGATCGTGTTCAGCAGCGGCTCGTGCAGACCCGCGTCGTACAGGACGTCGCAGGCGAGGACAACGTCGGCGCGAATCTCCGTCAATTCACGCCAGTCGAGCAGGCGGACCGGCGGATCGGGAAACCCGTTCTGCCGGGCGTTGATTCGACAGGCCTTGAGAGCCGAAGCAGAGATGTCACTGAACAGAACGCGGTCTCCCCGGGCGATGGAAGCGAGACCGACCAGTCCCACGCCGCTGCCCAGTTCGAGAACCTCCGCACCGGCGGGCCAGGGAGCCCACGCCAAAAGCGCCCGAGCCGCGGGCTCCGCCGCGGGCCAGAGCCGGGCCCAGTAGGGAACAGCCTCCGTCTCGTCGATCGCGTCCCCGAACAGCCGTTCGAGGTGCGCCGGAGCGAACACCTGCAGCGACCTCTCTGCGAACCGGAACTCCCGCAGGCCCCATCCCCCCGGCACGGGAGGAAGCTCGCCCAAGGGCGAGCCTGAGGTCGCGTCGATCGCGTTCCCTTCCGTCACGCGGTTCCCTCCTTTCCAGCCTCTTCTGTGCTCAGAGTCTGGGGAAATGAACTCCTGACAAGACCGTCGCAGCAGCCCCATGTCGCTCTCTTCCAACAGGGCCCCTCAAGAGCTCGAAGGGGCTCCGGAGTGTCGACGGGGGCGAGTTGAATCTTCCTGCTCCGATCCCATACTCTGCAAGCGGCTTTTCGTCGTGGCTTCCCGTCCCGTGTGGCTCCCTGTGCCCCATCAGTTCTGATGAGGATGCGATGGTTTTCGCTCGTCGTGTTGCCCTCTGTCTTGGCGCGTCGCTCCTCGGCCTCGCCGCCGGGAATCCGGCTTCGGCCCAGGCTCCCATGACCCCGGCCTCCAAGCCGGCGGACCCGAAAGAGGCGGTCATCGACCGCATTCCGCTGGTGCTCCGCGACCCGGTGTCGTACCAGGTCCCGCTGCACCTCGACCCGATCCGGACCCTCGAACTCGCCTCGCCGATCGATTCGACCGTGACGTCGATCCTGCTGAAGCTCGGCGACCAGGTCCCCGCACAGGCCGAAGTCCTGCGGCTCGACACGAAGCTGCTCCAACTCAACGTGACCCGCGCTCAGGCCGCCCTCCGGGCGGCGGAACTCGAAGCCAAGGCGAGTACCGGCGCGGCAAAGGAAGCCGCGGAAGCCCGGGCCCAGGTCGCCAAGGCGGAGTTCGACATCGCCGAGCTCAAGACCCAGCAGGCGTCGCTCAAGGCCCCCTTCGCCAGCCGGCTCGTGAAGATCCACGTCACCGAAGGGGAGTACGTCCGGGCCGGTCAGGTCGTGGCAACCCTCATCGACACCTCGCAGCTCGTCGTCGAGCTCCCGATCGACCGCAAGACGCAGAAGGTCGGCGACTCGCTGGAGATCAAGGTCGAGGAGCTGCCGGCGCAGGTGAAGCTTGCGGCGGTGCTCCCGCTCACCTCGGACATGGACCGGATCCGCGAGCTGTTCCTCTCGGTCAGCACCGGACGAGGAACACTCGACAACGCCAGCGGCAAGTTCCAGGCGGGGCAGACGGTCTACAGCCCGATGATCCCCCGCCAGCCGGTCGCGGAGGTCGCGACGGCGACCCTCAGCAACACGGACGACGGGGGTCGGAAGGTCCAAGTGATCAGGGACGGCATGGTGCGGGATGTCAAAGTCCAGACCCTCGGCCAGATCGGCGACGACCGGATTTTCGTGAGCGGAGACTTCGGAGCGAAGGACGAGCTGATCGTGAAGAGCTCGATGCCGCTCGTCGACGGGAACCGCCTCACACCCAGGTCCGGGAACACCGCCGCGGTCGCCAAGGGGCAGCCCGCATCCGGCGCCGCTCCAGCCAACTCGGCCCTGCCGCCGGGGGCCACTCCGACGCCGATGCCGACGACCAAGCCAGGATTTTAAGCACCAAGACGCCAAAGAGACACGAAGAACACCAAGGATCGACGACCACCGAATCCTTGGTGTTCTTTGTGAGATCTTGGTGCCTTGGTGTTTAACCTTTGTCAGCGCCAAGCCCGAACAGCCAGCGGGCCGGAGCCTCGATCGGCAGGTCGGGAGGCAGAAGCTCCCGCCGCTGGCCGCGGCGGCGTAGTACGCTCTCCGCGGCGAGGTAGCCGCTCCGGACCGCTCCCTCCATCGTGGCGGGCCAGCCGGTCGCGGTCCAGTCCCCGGCGAGATGCAGCCGCGGGAGGGGGGTCGTCTGCGTTGGCCTGAGCTCGTCAATGCCAGGGGTCGCCGAGAAGACCGCCCGCTGCTCGATGACGACCCGCGAGTGGACAAGCCGCGCCTGACCGACGGCGGGCCACAGCTCCCGCAGTTCCCGCACGACCTCGGCCACCGTCTGCTCCTGCCCCTGCTCCCGGACGCCGCGGCTCGCGCTGATGACGACCTGGTAGTAGTGGGAGTTCTTGAGAAGCTCCGCGCTCGCCTGCCCGGGCGGGGGGACTGACTCGCGCGGGATGACCTTGGAGTCGAGCAGCGCCTCCCCGGTCCGGCAGAAGACCCACTGCGAGAGTTTACGGCCGACGAGGACCGCGTGCGGCAGGTCCATGATCGCCTGGTCGAACCAGAGATGGACGCTGGCAATCGGCGCGGACTCGATGCCGGTGATCCGCGAGAAGAACGGGGTCGCCATGACCGGGGCCGGAAGCATGTCGGGAACACGATGATGCGGCACCGCGAGGACCACGTCCTCCGTCTCGAGCGTCTCTCCCGTCCGCATCTGGAGCCGAATCGGGGATGCCGGATCCTCACAGTCGAGTCCTGCCACGCCGCTCAGCATCTGCAGAGTCACGCCGCGGCCCTCGAGCCATTTGCGAACCCGCCGACCATAGAGCTCCCCGAGCGGGACCCGCGGGATGTGGACCTCCCACCCATGCCGGTTCGCCAGGAACCCGTCCACGAAGACCTTGCGGGCGTGAGCGGCGTCGATCCGGTCGAGCGTCTCGCTAATCGCGCTGACGAGGACCACGTGCCAGAACAACTCCTGCACCCGCGGCCCCTGGCCATGATCTCGGAGCCAGTCGGCGAAGGACTTGCCGCGAAGCCGCTCCGGTGAAGTCCTGGCCAGCCGGCGAAGTCCCCAGGCGAGTTGCCAGCGATCGCGCCACGACAGGTACTTGAGTCTTGAGAAGGCCCGCGCCAGATGGAGCGGAGCGGGGAAGGGGTCCGCCGAGAAGAGGCAGGTTTCTCCCTTGGGGCCGATGAACGTCAGGGCCTTCTCGACCCGGAACAGGTCGTCGATCCCGACCGTCCTACAGAACTGGGCGAGCGTCGTGCAGCAGCCCATGCTAACGTGCTGGCAGTTGTCGACGATCTCCGCCTGGGCTGCGTCCTCGAACGAACTCGCCCGGCCCCCGAGGACCTTGCGGGACTCGATCAGCCTGGGCCGGATTCCGTGTTCGGCGAGAGCGACGGCGGCGGCGAGTCCCGCCAGTCCGCCGCCGATGATCGTGACGTCATTCATGCCGCTCAATCGTCAGTCCGCCACTCCGGAGGATGGGCTCCGCCCACCGGTCGATTCCCGCTCCGATCTTCCACCCCAGCGAAGAGAGCCCCTACGAGGAGGGGATCTGCATCAGGGTGTAGTACGCCTCGGGATGGAGCAGCGGGCGTTTGCCCAGGTCGGCGGCGGAGCGAACGCCGTCAGCATGGAGCTCGTGGACGTTCCCTTCGACGAGCCCCTGGACCTTGAGCGTGACCCGCTTCCCATCCGGGCTGACAGTCGCGCTCTCGATCTTTGGCTCCGAAGGATCGACTTCCGGGCTGCCGTAGCTCGCCTGGAAGATGTAGGTGTAGGAGGACATCTTGTACGAGTCGGCCTTGCCGGCGGTCTCCGGATCGACCGGCTCGGTGAAGACGAGTTCGAAGCCGTCGGGCCGGGCGTGCATCTCCTGGATCTCGAACGGGACCTTACCGGTCCAGTTCAGCCGCTCGAGGCTGAACGGCTTGTTCCCCCGCGAACCCCAACCCCGGTTCGTGCCGCCGACGAACATCGAGCCGTCCGGCGTGAACTCGAGCGGCAGCGTTCCTGAGCCGATCCCGCTCCGGAAATTGAAGCAGGCTCCCTGGTAGCGGCCGTTGACCTTCTCGAGGTAGCACCGCATCACGGTGCTGAAGGTCTGGTCGCCGACGAACATCTGGTTCTTGAACGGTCCGAACCGGCCCGTGGTGTCACACGCCACGCCACTGGCAGACTGCCCCATCTTGGCGTAGGGGAACATGATGACCGGCGGCAGGTACTCGGGAATCTTCTTCGCCTCGGCGGCGAACCGGCTGCCGCTGACCGGCTCCTGCGGCTTCTTTCCCATCGAGGCCTGGGCCTCGGGGAGGTCATACCACTTGAAGCCCCCCGGATGCCCCACGAACTTGCCCGGCTGCAGGAGCTTGAGTTCACAGGTCCCGTTCCAGGGGCCCTGGTTGTCCGTGTAGAAAAGGTCTCCGTCGGCGTTGAAGCCGATCCCGCCTGGGGAACGAATGCCGCTGACGGAAGGGATCAGTTTCCCCTCGGGAGTGATCCGCAGGCCCCAGCCCCGGTACTTGAATTCGCTGCTGAACGAGCCGGTGAGACAGAGGACGACCCACAGGTTCCCCTCTTTGTCAAACTTCGAGCCGAAGCCGTACTCGTGGTAGTCGCCGCCGATCTCCCAGCCGTCGTTGACCACCTCGAACACGTCGGCGACGCCGTCCCCATTCGTGTCCTTGATCCGCGACACGTCGCACCGCTGCGTGACGTAGAGCCAGCCATCCTTTTCGGCCAGCCCCAGGACTTCATGGAGACCATGCGCGAACCGTTTGAACTGGCTCGCCTTGACCTCCTTGGCTTGCGGATCGGAGATCATCCAGACCTCGCCGCGGCGGGTGGCGACCGCCAGCTTGCCATCCGGCATGAGCTGGAACGCGCCCGCCTCGAGCACCGCCCCTTCGGGGGCCTCGAAGCGGGTGATCGGGTAGTAGTCGTCCTCGGTCGGCGGTTTCTCGTCGGCCGCGACCGGCCGCACGAACGCCGAGAGGACCAGAGCGAACACCATCCCGAGCCAGGAGGCGCGAACCATCAGGAGACCCCACACGGATGCACAAAAGCTGATGCGTGAGAGTAGCCGCTCGCCGGAACGCGGAACAGCCAACCGCTGTTCCGCGTTCACCGCGTCTTCCTTACGAGTTCCGGATCCGCCGGGCGATCTCGTCGACGACGTCCTTGGCCGGAATCCGGTCCTGCTTGAGGGAGTCCCGGTCGCGGATCGTGACGGTCCCATCCTTGATCGTGTCGGTATCGACCGTGATGCACCACGGAGTTCCCGCCTCGTCCTGCCGGCGGTATCGCTTGCCGATCGCCGCCTGGGCGTCGTAGGTCGCGGCGATCCCCGCCTCCTTGAGGGCCTGGTAGATCTCCAGGGCCTTCTCGGGCTGGCCATCCTTCTTGACGAGCGGGAAGACCGCCGCCTTGATCGGAGCGAGCCGCGGGTGGAATCGCATCACGACGCGGATCTGCATCTCCCCCTTGTCGTCCGGCGCCTCGTCCTCGTGGTAGGCCTCACAGAGGAAGGCGAGCGTCGCCCGATCGCAGCCGGCGGCCGGCTCGATCACGTGCGGGACGAACCGCTCGCGGGTCTGATCGTCGAAGTAGGTCAGGTTCTCGCCCGAGCCGCGATACTTCGGCTGCCCTTCGGCGTTCTTCTCGACCTGCAGGTTCTTGTCGAGTTTTCCTTCCGCGTGCGAACGGAGGTCGAAGTCGCCCCGGTGGGCAACCCCTTCGAGCTCGCCGTACTCGCCGTCGTCGAGGAACGGGAAGGCGAACTCGATGTCGGCGGTCCCGACCGAGTAGTGCGCCAGTTCCGACTTCTCGTGCTCGCGAAGGATCATGTTCTCCTTCTTGAGGCCGTGCTTGGCGTACCAGGCAAAGCGGCGATCGCGCCAGTAGGAGTACCACTGGTGCGACTCGGCGGGATGGCAGAAGAACTCCATCTCCATCTGCTCGAACTCACGCGAACGGAACGTGAAGTTCCGCGGCGTGATCTCGTTGCGGAAACTCTTGCCGATCTGGGCGATTCCGAACGGGACTTTGACGCGGGTCGAGTCGCAGACGTTCTTGAAGTTGACGAACATCCCCTGGGCTGTCTCGGGGCGGAGGAACGCCTTGTTCTCATCCGACTGCAGCGCGCCGGTGTAGGTCTCGAACATCAGGTTGAAGTCGCGGGGATCGGTCAGCGTCCCCGGAGTGTTCGTCTCCGGTGCGACGACGTGCGTGAATTTTTCCACTGGGACCGTCGCCAGAGACGTGACGCTTCCCTTCCACTGGAGCTTGTTCAGCTCGTTCGACTTCACGCCGAGGATCTTGCCGGCCCGCTTGGAGATCGCGTCTTCCGCCTCGGGGCCGTCGACGGTGGTCGTGATGAACCACTCTTCTTCCGTCGCGGCGGTGGCAGCCCCTTCTTTGGGGACGATCTTGCCGGTCGCCCAGCGGCCTTTGACATGGTCGAGGCGGTAGCGGCCCTTGGCCTCCTTGCAGTCGACCATCTTGTCGGCGAACAGGTCGTAGTGCCCCGAGACCTTCCAGACCTGCGGGTGCATGATGATCGAGGTCTCGATCCCGACGATCGAGAACCCCTGCGGGGCCCCCTTATCCGGAATCAGCGGATCGTTCGCCACGACCATGTCGTTCCACCACGCCTGGCGGACATTCCGCTTCAGTTCGACGCCGAGGGGGCCGTAATCCCAGAAACCGTTGAGGCCGCCGTAGATTTCGGAGCTCTGGAAGATGAATCCGCGCCGCTTGCAGAGGGCGACGATCTTTTCCATCCGGGCAGTCCGGGCCTTGTCCGCCATGTCGAACACTCGCTGACTCGCTGTCGGGTGATTGCCGGAGAGAGAAGGGGAGTCGCCTGCCTGTCTCCGGTGACGCCGCTGGGTGCGGGCCATCCCTGTCTGGAGCCCTGTGAGGCGATTACCGCACAAGCTCCGGCGCCGATCGGGCGCAAACCGGAGTGTAGCGAGTTTTCGGGGGAACCGAACTCGCTGGACACTGCGTACAGAGCCGCGCCGGTGCTGCGAGCAGACTTCGCGTCTTCACGTCAGCCTCAGATGAACTTGAGGACCTCTTCAGAATCAACAAGTTCATGTGCTGCAAATCGAACCTTCAGATCCCCCGATCCTGAATTCGAACTAAGCCTGCGAAACTTTTCTCTTCGAGCGCGTATATATCTCCGTCCCCAATGCGACGGACTCCGCGACCAACCTCGTCAGAGGATGGGCCAAACCAACCGGTCGCGTCCGTCGTCCATCGAGTTCGTGTCCGCCTCGTTCCTGCCGGAGCGGGTGTGGACACCAGAGGAAGGTGATGGTCATGTTGCTCGCTTATCTCGATCCCGGAACCGGAAGCCTCCTCCTGCAGCTCCTCGTCGGCGGCGTCAGCGGTTTCGCCGTCTTCGGCCGATACCTCTGGAGCCAGATCACCAGTCGCCACGTCCCCTCGATCGTTTCGCAGCCCCTTTCCGGGGAACACGTCCTCGGTGACCGTTCGTGATCACGTTCGTCCCCGGTTCGTTTCGAGACCGCGGGTCGCGCGTTGCCACTCATGAGGACCAGATCTTCCGCTGCCTGGATGATCAGGCATGGAAGGACTGGCAGGCCATCTCGAACACTCCGTTCTTCCGGGACGCGAGTGCGCGCGGCCATCTGGTTCCGACCACCGAAGTCGCCGCCGACCAGCGGACACGGCTCCCACCGCCGCTCCCGGATTCTGCCGGGCTGCTGCGGCATGAGCGGGTCCCGTTCGTCAGCTACCCCTATGAGTGGCCCTTCGCGCTCCTGAAGCGTGCCGCCCTGCTGCACCTGGCGCTGATGGAGCGCGCCCTCCGCGACGATGTCATCCTCAAGGATGCGTCGCCCTACAACGTCCAGTTCCGGGGCGTCGAACCGGTGTTCATCGACATCGGCTCACTGGTGCCGCTCCCCCCCGGCAGCCCGTGGATCGCCTACAGGCAGTTCTGCGAACTGTTCCTGTTTCCGTTGATGCTCCAGGCGTATCGCGGCATCCCGTTCCAGCCGATCCTCCGGGGCTCGCTCGAAGGGATCTCCGTCGGCGAGTTCTCGCGGTGGCTGTCGCTGCGGGACCTGTTTCGACGGGGTGTCTTCTCGCATGTGGTGCTGCACTCGCTCCTGACCCGCTCGGTCCGCCCGAGCGAGCGGAGCGTGACGACGGACCTCGGCCGGAGCGGCTTCGATCGCTCGCTGATCGAGAAGAACGTCGCGCGGCTGACGCGGCTCGTGGAAGGCCTGAACTGGTCTCCGCGGGCCAGCGCATGGCTCGACTACGACCAGACCTCGCCGATGGTCGCCCGCGACTCCGAGGCCAAGACCGCCCGCGTCACGGAAGTCGCCGCTGCCCGCCGCCGGACGCTCGCGTGGGACCTCGGCTGCAACCTGGGACGATACTCGCGGATCCTCGCCCGGCACACGGATCATGTCGTCGCTCTCGACAGCGACGCGGCCTGCACCCAACGGCTGGCGAACGATCTCGCGGCGGAGAAGGTGACGAACATCCTGCCGCTCGTCTGCAACATGGCGAACCCCAGCCCCGCCCAGGGGTGGGGGGGCCGCGAGCGGACGACGCTCGAGGACCGGGGCCGCCCCGACCTCGTCCTCTGCCTGGGACTGATCCACCACCTCGTGATCTCGGCGAACATTCCGCTCGATCAGGTCGTCGCGTGGCTCGCGCGGCTCGGCGGCGAACTGGTGATCGAGTTTCCGACCAAGAACGACCCGATGGTCCGGAGCCTGCTTCGGAATAAGCCGGATCAGTACGCTGACTACGAGCTCGAGGCGTTCGAAGCCGAGCTCGAACGATCGTTCCGGATCGAGCGGAAGGAATGTCTCCCCTCCCAGGAGCGATTCCTGTTTCACGCGATCCCCCGGTCGGGTGGTGGTGGTGGCGGGGGCGGGAAATGAGTCCCCTCGCTCCCCCGCACCGTGACTGAACGGATGGTGGCCACCTTTCACCGCAAATCGTGACCGTGAACTCGTCTGCTGTTCCCACCGACGTCGTGCCCCCCCAAGCGGCCCTGCCGCCGGACGAGGAGAGTCCGGGCCCCTTCTGGCGGGCCCTCCACATGGGGACGCTGGCGGTGTTCGGCATCGCCTCGCCGCTGCTGGGGGAGCTCGGACAACGGGACCGGTTCCTGATCGACAACGGGATCACGTGGGCCGGCATCCTGCAACTTCTCGTGGTCCTGATCCTCGTGCTGCCGACCGCGGTTGCCGCAGTGGACTGGATCGTCGGCCGCGTCGCCGCGGGCCTCGATCGAATCGGCTTGCCGCGGTGGACCGTGGGATGGCTCCAGGGCGTCGTGCCGACGGCACTGCTGCTTCTCCTGACGCTGCGACTCACTCAAATTCCGATCCGCCTCAAGTGGATCTGGCACACCGAAGCGAACGTGAACGACATGATCGCGACAGCGATCGTGATCGCGATCGTCGGAGCGTGGCTCTACGGGCGCTCCGTGCTGCTGCGGCGGTGGTGCACGGTGCTGAGCCTCGCTGCCCTGATCTTTCCGGTCACCTTCCTGCTCCAGTTCGCCTCCCTGAGGCGCGCCGCTCCCGCAGCCGGTCCGTCCGCTCCGGACACGCCGATCGACAATCCGGTCCCGATCGTCTTCATCGTGTTCGACGAGTTCAGCGGCACGACCCTCATGGACGAACAGCGGACCATCGACGCCGAGCGGTTCCCGCAGTTCGCGCGGCTGGCGGAGATGTCCACCTGGTACCGCAACGCCACCACCGTTCACGAGCGGACGAACCTCGTGCTGCCGGCGATTCTGACGGGGCGCTATCCGGCCGAGGACCGGATCGATTCGACCCCCGCGCACTACCCGCACAACCTCTTCACCTGGCTGGGGGGGACGCGACAGTACGAGGCAATCGTCTTCGAACCGGTCTCTCGGCTGTGTGAACCGAAGCTGTTCGGCGAGACCGAACGACCCGCCTCCGGGCAACTCCGCTGTCTGGCCGAAACGCTCTCGTGTGTGTTGCCGCACTTTCTTCTGATGCAGTCAAATCTCTACGAGCTGCCGGAGATTCCGCGGAGCTGGTTCGGGTTCGCCGAACCGGATCGGGTGAACCGGGAGGACCGTCGGGGAGTGGTCCGGTACTCCTGGGACTTCGAGCACGGCGTGCAGGCCAATCACTTTCTCGATTGCCTCACGCCGGGGGAGCAGCCGCTGCTGGCCTTTTTCCATTGGGTCTGCCCGCATTCCCCGTGGGCTTACCTCCCGACGGGTCACCACTACGCAGGACCGTTTGACAACGCTCCCGACGACGAAGTCTGGCCTGACACGCCGCAGGCGAGCCGGCAGGCGTGGCAGCGCTACGCCCTGCAGGTCGGCTACGTCGACCAGACGCTCGGCCGGATTCTCGACCGCCTGGAAGAGCAGGGGATGCTGGACGAGTGCCTTTTGGTCGTGATGTCCGATCACGGGGTCTCGTTTCGGCCGGGGTTGTCGCGGCGGCAGGGGATGGGGGAGAGCCTGCCGGAGATCCTGAGCGTCCCCCTGTTCGTGAAGCTCCCCGGGCAGCGAAGCGGAAAAGTCTCCGACCGGAACGTGCAGTCGATCGACATCCTGCCGACGGTGGCCGAGGTAGTGCATGCGCCGCTCCCGGGACCGTTGGACGGGGAGTCGATTCTGGATGAGACCCGGCCCGCCCCGCTCCGGAAGAGAGCCTGGCTGGCGGGCAAGGACTCGGTTCTTGAGCCGGTTCTGTCCGGGACGAAGCGGGTGATCGAGGAGCGGATCGCGCTCCTGGGGAAGGGGGAGATGACCACCGCGCTGCGGGACATCGGACCGCACCCGGAATGGCAGGGAAAGCCGCTGCCGGGGCCGATCGTTCCGGCAGGCGACGGAGTCCAGGGGGCCGGCGCCGGTGGCGAGCGGGCTGCGGGGGAGCTGGATGTGACCCTGCATCCCATCGGAGCGGATACGAGCCGGGAGGCGGGCGATTTTGTGCCGGCGTTCCTGAAGGGGACGATCTCGGGTCACCGGAAGGGAGCGACGCGGGAGGAGCGTCAGCGCGAGCTGGTGTGGGTGGTGAACGGGGTCGTGGGGGGGACGACGTGGTCATATCCGTACAACGATGCCGAGCGGTGGGAGCTGATGCTGCCGGAGTCGGTGGCGCGAGCTCCGGGTGGGCCGGTGGAACTGTTTGAAATCGAGACGCGGCCGGGAGGTGGCTTCGAGTTCCGAAAGCTCCTCTCGATCCAGGAACTCCCTCGTCCATGGAGCGCCGATTCACCCCCGGCGACCTGAGCCGGGTCCAGGGCCACGCCCTGGCCCCGGAGGCCCTTCCGTACAGGGAACCGTCCAACCCACAACGGACACTCGGCAGCGAGCCCGCCATAGAGATTCGAAACGCCCCCCGTTCTAATGAACGAAACGGTATCGCGTCCGGCTTTGGCGGAGTGCGGCATGAGATGGAGTTTCTCGTCGGGATGGTTGGCGGGCGTTCTTGTCCTGGGGCTGGCGGCCTCGCGGCCTGAGACGGCTGGGGCCCAGGAGGGGGCAGCGACTCCAGCTGAGAGTGGGGGGGCTCCGGCGGTCATCGATGTCGCCGCGCTCGTGAAGCGGGTGAAAGAATCGGTGGTCGTGGTGTCGTTCGCCGGCCGGGAGGGGACGACAGAGGGGGTCGGAACCGGATTCATCATCCGGGCCGATGGGCTGATTGCGACCAACAACCACGTCATCGGAGAGGCCCGGCCGATCACGGTCCGGACGCTGGCGGGAAAGTCGTATCCGGTCGAGAGCATCGTCGCGCATGAGCGGGACCTCGATCTGGCGGTGCTGAAGATCGCGGCGGAGGGGCTGCCGGCGCTCGAGCTGGGGGACTCCGATACGCTCGTGCAGGGGCAGCCGGTCGTGGCGATCGGAAATCCGGAGGGACTGGAGCACAGCGTCGTCACGGGGGTCGTGTCGGGGCTGCGGAAAGAGGTGGATGGGCGGTCGATGATTCAGCTGGCGATCCCGATCGAGCGGGGGAACAGCGGAGGGCCGCTGCTGGATCTCGAAGGTCGGGTGCATGGGCTGCTCACGCTCAAGTCGCTCGTGACGGAGAACCTCGGGTATGCGGTTCCGGTCAATGCGCTCAAGCCGCTGATCGAGAAGCCGAGTCCGATCCCGATGGCCCGTTGGCTGACGATCGGGCGGCTCAGTCCGTCGCAGTGGGATGTGGCCGATAGCGCGAACTGGTCGCAGCGGGCGGGGATCATCAAGGCTTCCGGCGTGCCGGCCGGGTTCGGCGGGCGGTCGGTCTGCGTGTCGAAGACGGAACCGCCGAAGGTTCCCTATGAGATCGCAGTGTCGGTGAAGATGGAGCAGGAGGATGGGGCGGCGGGAATCGTCTTCTACCATGACGGCCAGCGGCACTACGGGTTTTATCCCAGCAGCGGCAAGCTTCGGTTCTCGCGGTTCGACGGGCCGGTCGTCTACGACTGGAACGTGATCTGGGACGAGCCGGTCGCGGCATGCCGGGAGGGGGACTGGAACCGGCTCAAGGTCCGGGTCGAAGAGAAGCGGATTGTCTGCTTCTGCAACGGCGAGCAGGTGTTCGAATTCGCCGGGGAGATGAAGGGCGAGGGGGACGCATCGCCCTTCAAGTGGCACGACGGGCGGGCGGGCCTCGCCAAGTTCCGGCACACGACAGCACAGTTCAAAGGGTTTACGGTTGCCGGGTCGATCCCGGACGATCGGCCGAGCGCCGACCTTCTCGCGCAGCTCCAGGAAGTGACCAAAGGGATCCGCGCAGACCGCCCTCCCACGACAGAACAGGTGGCGACGGCGGGGATGCTGACCGGGGACTCGCGGCTCCTCCTCGAACAGGAGGCGAAGCGACTCGAGCGGCAGGCGGAACGGATCCGGCAGCTGGCGGGAGGCGTCCACGAGGCACGGGTCCGGAAGGAGCTCGCGGCGGCTCTCGAGGCGGAAGAAGGGAAGGGGAACCTGATCCGCGCGGCGCTGCTGGTCTCGGCCCTCGATAACCCTGAGCTCGACGTCGACTACTACGTCCGGACCGTCGACGACCTGGCGGCGGAACTGAAGCCCAGGATTGAAGCCGCCAAGACAGACTCTGAGAAACTGGCCGAGCTGCACAAGTTCCTGTTCGACGAGCAGAGTTTTCACGGGAGCCGGGTCAACTACGACTCCGCATCGAACAGCTATCTCAACGAAGTGATCGATGACCGCGAGGGGCTCCCGATCACCCTGTCCGTGATCCACATGGGGATCGCCCAGCGGGTCGGGCTCAAGGTGGAGGGGATCGGCCTGCCGGGTCACTTCATCACCCGGTTCGTTCCGACTGAAGGAGAGCCGCAGCTCGTCGACGTCTTCGACCGGGGGAAGAAGGTTTCCGTCGACGAGGCGAAGACGCGGGTCACCGGAGGCCGGCCGGAGAACTGGGATGACGATTATCTCTCCGCTCAGCCCCAGAAGCAGATCATCGAACGGATGTTCCGGAACCTGATCGGGGTCGCCAACCGGAAGAGCGATCCCGCGGCGACGCTGCGGTATGTCGAGGCGATCCTGGCGATCCGGCCCGACAGCGGGCAGGACCAGATCCTCAAGGCAATCCTCTGTTACAATATCGGCCGCTACGAGGACGGGCTGGCGGCGGCGGACTGGGTGCTGGAGCATCCGCCCGAGGGGGTCGTACTGGAACGGGTCCAGGAACTGCGGACGGCGCTCGCGGCGAAAACCGCGGCGGAGAAGGGGCCGGCGCAGTAGCCAGATCTCCGGCGAATCATCTCCCCGACCGGGAGACGGGGCTGCCTCTACACGCCGAGGAAAGGCGGTTTCTCCGGACGTGTCGAAACGTCAAGGTTCGCGGCTGTGCGGGCCGTCGCCGTCCCTTGGAACACCGCGGGGGCTTCTCTAGCATTCGCCCGTCTCGCGGCGGGAGGACCCGGCGCGAACATCGGCGGACGGCGATGCGTCGCTCGGTCCGGCTCGATTCAGCAGATCACTTTTCGATTCGGAAACGGTTCCATGGCCAAGCGGACGATTGCGCAAGTCGATGTGAAGGGTCAGCGGGTGCTGATGCGGGTGGACTTCAACGTCCCCCAGGATGACAAGGGACAGATCACCGACGACCGCCGGATCCGCATGGCCCTCCCGTCGATCCAGTCGGTCGTCGAGCGGGGCGGCAAGCTGATCCTCATGAGCCACCTCGGCCGCCCCAAGGGGGAAGCAGGTGACGAGAAGTTCACGCTGAAGCCCGCTGCGGTCCGCCTCGGCGAACTCCTCAAGAAGCCGGTCGCCTTCGCCAGCGACACCGTCGGCGCTGACGCCACGGCCAAGGTCGCAGCCCTCAAGGACGGCGACGTCCTCGTCCTCGAGAACGTCCGGTTCCAGAAAGGCGAGCAGAAGGGTGATGAAAAATTCGCGGAAGCTCTCGCCGCCTTCGGCGAGGTCTACTGCAACGACGCGTTCGGCACCTGCCACCGCAACGATGTCTCGATGTACTACGCCCCCCAGGCGATGGGGAAGAAGCCGAAGGTCTCCGGCTTCCTCGTCGAGAAGGAAATCAAGTACCTCAGCGACGCCATCGCCAAGCCCGAGCGGCCGTTCGTGGCGATCATCGGCGGCAAGAAAGTCTCCGACAAGATCAACGTCATCAACAACCTGATCGGCATCTGCGACAAGATCCTGATCGGCGGAGCGATGGCCTACACCTTCTCGAAGGCCCAGGGGGGGCAGATCGGCAAGAGCTTCCTCGAGGCGGACCGGGTCGAACTGGCGAAGGACCTCCTCGCGAAGGCCGGCGACAAGATCGTGCTGCCGGTCGATACCCACTGCGGAGACGACTTCAAGGGGACCTGCAACAAGCAGGTCGTCGACGCCGGCAAGATTCCGGACAACTACGAAGGCTTCGATATCGGTCCCAAAACGGCCGCCCTCTACGCGGACATCGTCAAGAAGGCCAAGACGGTGATCTGGAACGGCCCGATGGGGGTGTTCGAGATGCCCCCGTTCGACGCGGGGACCAAGGCGGTCGCCCAGGCGCTCGCCGACTCCGACTGCGTGAGCATCATCGGCGGTGGCGACAGCGCTGCGGCGATCGAGCAGTTCGGTCTGGCTGACAAGGTCTCGCACGTCAGCACCGGCGGCGGAGCGAGCCTCGAGATGCTCGAAGGGAAGAAGTTCGGCGCCGTCGACATCCTCGACGAAGCCTGAGCAATTTCAGCCCTAAGGAATCGAAACCGGCTCGCCGCGCGAGCCGGTTTTTTGTTGCCCGGCGCGATCCCGCGGGACGCGGCCCAGCCCGAAGAGCGGAACATGGCGGACACGATCATCTACCTGATCCGGCACGGCGAGACCGCCGAGAACGCCCAGCGGCCGTTCGTGCTTCAGGGGAACGCGGTCAACGGCCCCTTGAGCGAGAACGGCCGCCGCCAGGCGGCGGCCCTCGCCAAGACGCTCGAGAGCGTTCCGTTCGCGGCGGTCTACGCGAGCCCGATGCTCCGAGCCCACCAGACCGCAGCGACACTGGTCGGCCCCCGGCCGCTTGTCGTCGAGACGGTGAAGGCGTTCGAAGAGGTGAACGTCGGCCAGTGGGAGAAACTCTCCTGGAACCAGATCCGCGAGAAGTACCCGGTCGAGTCGACGGAGTTCCTCGCGAACCCCGGCACGGTGCCGTACCTCGGCGGGGAGAGCTACGTCGATGTCCAGGCCCGGACACTGCCGAAGCTGAATGAAGTGGCCGAGAAGCATCGCGGACAGACGATCGCGATCGTGGCGCACAACGTCGTCAACAAGTCGATCCTCGCGTCGATCCTCCAGCTTCCGATCTCACGGGCCCGCTCGCTGCATCAGACGAACTGCTGCATCAATATCCTGCGGTGGGGCGAGCCGGGGCCGGAGGTCGAGGTCGTGAACTCCGACCTGCATGTCCGGCATCTGCCACAAGTGCTGTAGTCAGGAAGTCCAGCGAGCATCGTTTTTCTTCGCGGCTCGGATCCGTGCGCGTAAGAGATCAGCCAGTTCCTTGAGCCCGCTTTCCACCTCGATGATGTCGCCATCCGGTGAGAACCGCACCCGCCCCCGAAACATCAGGCTGCAGAAAGTCCGCAGCACTCCAAGCTCCGCGGTCTGCGCTGAGAAGACCAGCGTTCCGCTGTCATCGGTATTGCGCCAAACGGTGATGTCTCGCACCGCGTCCATCGAGATGTACGACGAACCTCCGGCGAATAGGTGAGCGTCGATTCGGAGCCAATCCTCCGTGAGGACATATCGCGTCCGCCTCCGGATCCACGGGTCGATAACCAGACGGGCAACGAGCCAGACGACGCAGACACCGAAGAGCACTTCGAATGGCGTTTCGATCCGGACGACCTCCACTGGGATCCCGAACAGCCGGCTCAAGACCATGGCTGCCACCATCAGAAACACGGGGAGAACGGCGATGTCTCCCCACTTCAGACGGATTCGAGTCGGGGGATGTCCCTTCCAGAGGATCGTCTCGCGCGGAGGCACAAGCGACAGCTCAGTCGGTGCGGTGCAACGGTCGTGACCGGTCGGTTCCATACGCTCAGCCAACGAATCCTGTCCCGCGCTGGATCACCCCCAAGTGTCGGAGATGCGCGCATTCCGCCTCTTCACGAACTCTTTGGAACATCGCACCTCCGCACGACTTGAGCTGTTCGTTTGCCGACGAACATTTTCCGGAAATTTGTGGTGGGAGCGCCGCCCCCTTCCGGCAACCCTCTCTTAGACAACAACGCGAATCCAGCCGGGAGTGACCCGGCGGCGTCGCTGCGAATGATCGAACACGAGGAGCAAACCATGTCATTGACGCGACACAATGTCGGCTGGGTCTCCGGCCTCTCGCTGGGGATCTGCCTGGGGGCGGGAGCCATCGCCCTGTCGGAAGCGAAAGGTCCCGTTGCCGCGGCGACGGGCGACGTCCTGCCTCCGGTCTCCCGGGCGGCCGAGACGCCGCAGAACATGTCCATGAACTTCCGCGAGGTCGCCAACCGGGTCCTCCCGGCGGTGGTCTCGATCGAGGCGACCACCAAAGCCCGCCTCGTCAACATGAGTGACGACGAAGAAGGGGGCGTGCAGGGCTTCGGAGACAACGAGGCCCTCAAGCAGTTCTTCGGCCAGGACCCGCGGTTGCAGGAAATGCTCCGGCAGCGCGGCATGGGAGGGATGGGTGGCGGCGGTCAGCGGCGGATGCCCGCCCAGCGCGGCGCCGGCTCGGGCTTCATCATCGATCCGGAAGGGATCGTGATGACCAACAGCCACGTCGTGGACGGGGCCGATGCCGTCACCGTGCACCTGCAGGATGGCCGGTTCCTCAAAGCGGAATCGTGGATCGCCGACCCCCGGTCGGACGTCGCGATCATCCGCCTCGCCAATACGAACGGACCTCTTCCTTCGCTCAAGATGGGTGACAGCGACACCGCCCTCGTCGGCGACTGGTGCGTCGCCGTCGGCAACCCGTTCGACATCGGCACGACCGTGACCGCCGGGATCATCAGCGCTCGCGGCCGGGCTCCGTCGATCAACGAGCGGGAAGACTTCATCCAGACCGATGCGGCGATCAACCCCGGCAACAGCGGGGGCCCGCTCGTGAACCTCGCCGGGGAAGTGATCGGGATCAACACCGCAATCTCGACCCGCAGCGGCGGGTACGACGGCGTCGGCTTCGCGATCCCGGGGAACATGGCCCGCTGGGTGGCTGAGCAGCTGATCCAGGATGGTTCGGTCCGCCGGGCCTACCTCGGCGTGGCCCTCCAGCCGATGACCCCGAATCTCCGCGAGAGCTTCGGCGTCGCCGCCAACGAAGGGGCGCTGATCGGGGAAGTCCTCCCGAACTCCCCCGGCGGAAAGGCCGGTCTCCAGCCTGGCGACGTGATTCTCGAGTTCGACGGCCACAAGGTCGGCAACCAGACCGAGCTCCAGGGGATCGTCGAGCAGCTCACGCCGGGCAAGCCCTACAAGGCGATCGTCCTGCGGGACGGCAAGAAGAACGCGATGGACGTGGCGGTCGAGAAGATGCCGTCCGACTACACCCCGGCTCTCTCCCGGACGGTCAAGCACAACAAGGGAGAAGCGTCGGTCCCGAGCGGCAAGCTTGGACTGTCAGCGGTCGAGATCAACGACCAGGTCCGCGAGCAGCTCGGCCTGCCTGAAGACCTGCACGGTGTCGTGGTGAAGAATGTCCGCGGCGAAGGCCCCGCTTCGGCGGCCGGTCTGCAGTCGGGAGACGTGATCCAGAAGGTCGGCGGGACGGCGGTCAACTCGATCGACGAGTTCCAGAAGGCGATCGAATCGCAGTCGCTCGACCAGGGGATCCGGCTCCACGTCCGCCGGGGGAAGACGGCGTTCTTCTCGGTGCTGAAGAGCGTCGAGTAACCAGAGTTAAGAGGCAGCCCACCTCGTCGGGAGGCGTTCGGCGACGCAATGTTGCCGGACGCCTCTTGTTTTTGCGGTTGCCCGAGATGCCGAGCCGGAAAGGATTCCAGCGAAGCGAGTTAGCACGCCCGGAGGGATTCGAACCCCCGACCGACGGATTAGAAATCCGTTGCTCTATCCGGCTGAGCTACGGGCGCGTGAGTCGCGAGTGATAGCCGATCCGTACGGCCCCGAACAAGGTTCGCTTGAGGGTCGACCGGCGGTCGCGACGGCAGAGTCGTTGACGTACAGAGACCCGCCCACCCCGAGTTCGGTTCGGAGCGGGCATTCCGGAGCCCGGCCATGTGCCTCTTCTGCAGCCTTCCCCGAGTTGCGCGCCGCTTCATCCGCGACGTCTCGAACGTCGTGAAACGCTCGACGCGATCACAGTCGACCGAGAGGGGAGGGGGAGGCCCGACCAGCCCCACTCCGGAGAGCGGGGGAGAGAACCTAGCGGCGCTGCATGTTGAACTGCCCGCTGTCCCGCGCTGAGCTGTAGGTGGCGTGGAACTGGCTGCCGTTCATGTAGGCGTTTGAGCGGAAGTCCCCGAAGATCGGGAGCCGCGACTGGCCGTAGAGTGTCATGCCGCCGTCGGCGGTCCGACCGGTCACGGTCATCGGAGTGGAGTAGACGAACGGGACGACGCCGAGGAACGTTCCGGTGAACCGAACCCGGACCGAAGAGCCATTGTTCTCGAGGACCCGCATTCGGAGCGTCCCCTGGTGGCCAGTGGTCTGGCTGCTCCAGCTGCCGCGGTAGACCGGACCACGCCAGCCGGCGTCTGCCTGCGAGGCGGCGAGGCACGAGAACAGAACAGCACTGCAGAGGATTCCGCGCACGAACTTCGACACGATCCGGGTCTCCCAAAGGTTGTCAGCACAAGCGTACCGCTCCGCGAGCGGCGGTCAGCGGGTTCTCAGGAGACGAGAACTACTCGCCCCGGGGGCCTGCGCCAAGAATCCGGATTGCGCGGACTGTTCCATCGCTCTCCGCCAATGGAAGAGCCCTTTGCCGGCCGCGTGTCACGCCCGTTCCGTTGGCTCTGGATTCGATGAAGAATGACTATGATTCCGGTCGAGTGAGTGCCCCGAAGCCTCCATTTTCGTGACGGTCCGTTCTTAACCGTCAGAAAAGTGGAATCTCCGTCCAAGATCGTGGCTGAGCCCCTTGACTCCATCCATAGCTCGCTAATATTCGACTTGCCCGGCAGTGGTTGAGCGGAGTTGAGTGCTGGCCCGCCTCACACTTCAGTTCCCGCTGCCGGGCATTTTCTTTTGGCTTAACCTCTTCGCCTTCCAACCGTTCTGTCGTTGCCCGATTACGCCGCCGGTATGTCCGCAGGGGGGAGTTCGACCCGGAACGTCGTGCCGGACGGGGTCGATTCGCAGAGGCTGATCATCCCGCCGCAGTCCTGGACGATGTTGCGGCAGACGAAGAGTCCGAGGCCCGTTCCGGTCGCTTTGGTGGTGAAGTATGGCTGAAACAGCCGCCGCTGGTCGACGTCGCGGATGCCGTGCCCGTCGTCCTTGACCGTGATCACGATCCGGCCGCTTCGCTGCGAGGTGGCGATCGTGATGACGCCCCCTTCCTGGGTCGCGTCGAGGGCATTCAGAATCAGGTTCAGGAACACCTGGAGCATCTGGTCGCGGACGATCTGCACCCGCGGCAGATCGGGGGCGAACTCCGAGACGATCCGTTTTCCCTTCATTCGCTTGTAGTACTTGGCGACGTTCAGGGCGGACTCGATCACCTCCTGGATGTCGCAGAGCTTCACCTCGCGCGATGCGGGCCGCGAAAAATCGACGAGCTCGCGGAGGGTCCGCTGGATGCGGCGGAGCTGTTCATCGACGAGGCCGAGCCGCTCGTGCATATCGGGCTCGAGAGACTTGCGGTTCATCATCTGGACGAGGCCGCTGATCGCTGCGAGGGGGTTGCCGACCTCGTGGGCGATCCCGGCGGCGAGGAGGCCGAACGCCGCCTGCTTCTCCTGCTGGACGAGCATCGCCTGGGACTGCTGGAGCTCGGAGGTCCGGTCGGCGATGCGGCGTTCGAGGAGTTTCTGGTTCTCCTTGAGCTCGGTGTTGAGTTCGGAGAGACGGCCGCTGGCGGCCTGGACGAGGGTGGCGAGAGCGGTGCTGGCCCAGGTGACCCAGGCCATGAAGACGAGCATCAGGACAAACGACGTGGTCTCGGCAGGGGCGGTGCGGCTGCTGAGGGCGAGCTGGCTGTAGCTGACGGCGTGGAAGGCGAGCGTGAGGTACGTGGTGCGGGGGGAGTAGCGGAACGCGCAGACGAGGAGCGAGAGGAAGTAGTAGAAGCGGAAGAGGCTGTCGACTCCCTGGTCGAAGTGGCAGAGGAGGCCGATGAAGATCGACTCCATCATGGAGACAAACAGAGGGGTCTCGCTCAGAAAGACTTTGCCGCGGCGGCTCCAGAGAGTGTCGAGGAGGGCGTAGATGGAGCCGAGGGTGAGGATGCCGTTGAGTTCGGGGCGGTTAGGGGACTTCGAAAGGAAATTGACGAAGAGGTATCCGACGCAGAGTCCGAACCAGCGGATGCGGATCGTGATGGCCTCGGCGGGGAGTTCCCAGTTGAGGCGTCCGTGGGATTCGATCTCGGGTGGCATAGAGCGCGTGTTGCGGATTCGAGAGAGGGATCTTGCACACGATACCGAAAAGGGCGTGCGTTGCGATTGCGGTCCTGTTCGGGTGCAGGGCGAAAGCCCTGCCCGCCGGAGGCCTTTCCGTACAGGGAACGGTCCAAACATCCTTGTGCGCCCCTCACGACCTCCGCCCCCCAGCGTCCGCAAGTTCCGGGACGATCGGCCGTTTGTTAGCCTCATCGTTTTCGTCCCGCGCTCCAATGACGTGCATCATGTCCGCCACCTTCCGCAAACGGTTTCTTTCCGGTGAACGCCTTCTCGGCACGATGCTGACGCTCCCCTCGGGGGCGGTCGCGGAGATCCTGTCGGATGCGGGGTTCGACTGGCTGTTCGTCGACGCCGAGCATGGTCCGTTCGAGGCGGCGGAGATGCAGCTCGTGCTGCAGACGGTGAGCCGGCGGACGCCGTGCCTAGTCCGGGTGCCGGGGTGCGAGGAGACGCCGATCAAGCGGGCGCTCGATCTCGGGGCGGCGGGGATCATCGTCCCGCAGGTCAACACGGCGGAGCAGGCGGCCCGGGTCGTGCAGTACAGCCGGTATCCGCCTCACGGGGCGCGGGGAGTGGGGATTGCCCGGGCGCACGGCTACGGGCTCGAGTTCCAGCCGTACGTCGGATCGGCGAACGAGCAGACACTTGTGATCGTGCAGGCGGAGAACATCCAGGCGGTCGAGAACATCGAGGCGATCGCGGCGGTGCCGCGGATCGACGGGGTGCTGGTCGGCCCGTACGACCTGTCGGCCAGCATGGGGCTGATGGGGCAGATCGACCATCCGGACGTGGTGGCGGCGATCAACAAGGTGACGACGGTCTGCCAGCGGGCGGGCCTGCACCTGGGGATCTTCGGCGTGACGCCCGCGGCGATTCAGCCGTACGCCCAGAAGGGGTACACGCTGCTCGTCGCGGGGGTCGACACGATCCTGCTGGGGCAGGGGGCGCGAGGCGTGCTTGCCGAGATGCGGCAGTAAGATCGTAACACCCATCGTCAGTCGGACCGGTGGAGCTTCGCCTCACATCTCGATGAGGGGATTCTCATCGAGCAGTTCGAGGAATGAGGACCACCGTTCGACGATCGGGACATCCGGGAGCTCCATGAGGATCGGCTCATGGGAGACGCGGATGACGGGGGCCCGCCCCCGCCCCTGGGCCTGACCGCGATGGACGAGCCGGATGGCGATCGGGTCGTAGCTGCCACAGCTGGACCGGCCGATCGGAAAGTATCCGGACTTCGCCATCCAGGCCGAGATGAGCGGGTCGATGAAGGGGGCGGTGAGGATGTCGTAGCGGCCGCGCTGTCCCTCGTTTCCATACAGGTCGACAGGCCCCAGGCTGAACGGCGGAAATCGGCAACGCGAGACGAAGCTGCGGTAGTCGGCGGGGAAGTCGCCTCCCGCGAGCCGCTCCAGATCCGTCACCCACGGAAGGGCTTGGACCGGGAGAATGTCGACCCCCAGACATGTCAGGAGGGCGACGGCAGCGTCGATGCGGGAATTGATGTTCATGGCAGGCCGCTTCCGATGATGTGGTGCGTCAGCGAAGGGCTCGCCACAGCGTGTTCAGGCCCCAGGCGAGCCCCCGTCCCCACAGGACGGCGTTGAGCCACATCCAGGGGACCAGGCCAAAGAGGGCGAGCACAGCGTTCGTGGGCCCCCAGAACGTGTCGGCTCCCAGCGCCTTGGCGATCCACGGCAAGGGCCAGGCGATCGGCAGAGAGAGGATGCCGCCAAAGAAAACGGCTCCCCATCGGGGGAGCCGTTCGAAGGTCAACGCGAAGACGAACCAGCCGAGGACGTTCGTTGCGATCAGTCCGGACGCGAGCAGCTCGTAACGGAACGAGGTGCGTGGAGGACGACCGGGATCGCTCACGCCGCACCTCGTCATCGAGGCTCGCATCGACTCGACTTACGCCCCGAACTTCTCCAGCCGGCCGGCGTGAGCGAGGGCCATCGGCATCAGGTATTTCGCTTCGAAGGTCCCGAGCCCCCCCTTGCGGCACTCCGACTCGCCGAAGCAGGTCGAGCCGTCGAACCGGCAGGTGTCGGCGACGATCATCGTCGGGACTGGGTGCCAGCTGTGCGACTTCATCTTGCTCGGCGTGCTGTGGTCTCCGGTGACGATCAGGACCGTCGGATTGAGGGCCATGATCTTGGGGATCGCGGTGTCGAGCTCTTCGGTCTTGGCGACCTTCTTCTTGAAGTCCCCGTCTTCGCCGCTCGAGTCGGTGTACTTGAAGTGGATGAAGAAGAAATCGTAGTCGTTCCAGCTCTTCTTGAGCTGCTCGCACTGGTCGTCGAGGGTCTGGCCGGCGTCGAGGATGTCCATGCTGACGAGCCGGGCGAGGCCGCGGTACATCGGATAGACGGCGAGGGCTCCGGCCCGCAGGCCGTAGACTTCCTGGAAGGTCGGGATCGGCGGCTTCTTGTCGATGCCGCGCATCGTGAGGAAGTTGGCTGGAGCGCAGTCCTTGAGGATCTCCCGGGCCTGCTTCAAGAACTCCTTGGCAATGTCGGCGGTCCGCTGCGAGCCGGGGGCTTTCGCGACCGGGTCGAGGGCCTTGACGCCGGTCTTCTGCGGGTCGGTGTCGTGGACTTCCCCTTCGAGGCCGGGAGCCCGGAAGCAGATGACGAGGCGGTATTCCTTGACGTGCTTCACGAAGACTTCGACGCCGGGGATTTTCACTCCCTTGTGGAGCTTCTCGCAGATCGGAGCGGCCTGTTCGCTGCTGATACGGCCGGCGCGGCGATCGGTGATGATTCCGGCGTCGTCGATCGTGCAGAAGTTTCCGCGGATGGCGACGTCGTTGGGGCCGAGTTCGAAGTCGATGCCGAGAGCTTCGAGGACTCCGCGGCCGATCTGGTACTTGAGGGGGTCATAGCCGAAGAGGCCGAGGTGGCCGGGGCCGCTGCCGGGGGTGATTCCCGGGAGGACCGGAATCGTCTGGCCGAGGGTGCCGCGGCGGGCGGCGGCGTCGAGGTTGGGGGTGTTGGCCGTTTCCAGTTCGGTCTTTCCGCCCGGTTCGAGCGGCAGGCCGCCGAGGCCGTCCCCGACGAGCATGACGATCTTGGAATCGTTCGATTTCTGAAGCTGACGGGTCAGGTCGTGAACGTCGTACATAAGTGGCGCTGAAAGGGTGGGAAACGTCCGAAACTCGGTGATACAGGGGAGAATTGTAGTGGCTCATCCGCCCCGGAATAGCCCGCCCGAGGACCCTGTTCGCCCGTTGGCTGTACCCGCCGCACTCCGGTCCAGCGGGACGCTGGCCCCGCCGGAGGCGCTTCCTCCGTGGAACCACGGAAAACCCTGTGCGTCCGCGTTGGAAACCGGCGTTGAGGACGCCCATTCTCCTCACCGCGGGGAGTGCAGTGCGGGCGTGCTGGAGAGGGGAGTTATCGACGCCAGGCCGCGATGGGATGCCCGTTGTGTTCCGCGGTTCCACTACCAAAACGCCTCCGGCGGCCAGGAGCTCCGCCCCTGGACCCGGGTGGCCGTAGCAAGATGGGATTGAGCAAACGGGAGTCGTGCCGGCCAGATCGTGGCTCGAGCCATCGAGTCTTTGCAGGTCCACCACTTTTGGCGGACAGAATGTCATTGCGCCCCCCAACGCCATTGCCCACCCCGGTCCAGCGGGACGCTGGTCAGTTGAACGCCGGGGCGGCGACGCCATCCTTCCCCACCGAATAGGGAAGCCACAGCAGCGCCACGCTATCCACCATCGTGTCCGACTTCCGCGGCTTGATCTCGATCGTCGTGATCTCCAGGTTGTCGACCACGTGCTCCTCCCGGATCGCGTTCATCTGCTCCTCCAGCTCCGCCTGCAGATTGTCCAGGTCCTGCTGGATCGCCTTCTGATTGTCCTCCGCCCGCGCCACATCCGCCCGTTGTTCGCTGGCGCGGCCGGCGGACCGCATCCCGGTCGCGGCCTTCCCGATATTCGACGCTGAGGCAAGCTTACGGCCGAACAGGGCTCCGAGAATCGACGCGCCGAACGAGATCGCCGCATTCGTGGTGGCGTTCGAGGCCTGCGTCTTCTCCTGATCGACCTTCAGCCCCGCCCGGCGAACCCGGTCCTCGAGCGTGGTGATCTTCGAAGCGTACTTCTTGCGAAGCTTCTCGATCTCGATGTCGCGCTGCTCGCGCGCGTCATGCGTGAGCCGGGCCCGGAAGGCGGCTTCCAGTTCGTCAGGGTTCGCATAGACCTTCAGCGACGGACAGAAGAAGACCTTGCGAACTCCCTCCCGGAAGACGTAGTTCTTGAGCCCCGTCCCCCAGGTCTTGTACCACTTGGCCTGAGCCAGCCCCGCCAGAAGGGGCGTGAACCGGGCCGGATCAGAAGGCTCATTGACGAGGTCAAGCCCCGCCGGATCGACCGCGTGCGAACCCTCCCACGGGTCGCCTGGAATGTCGTCTTCGAGCGGCGCCACCTGCGCGACATTCACCCACGAGTCGGTCGCCGACTTCGAATCGACGTAGTGGACCTTGGCCTGCCCCAGCAGGGCCGGACGGTACAGGATCTCCCCGGTCCGGTTCGAGTTGGCGAAGAGCTGCTTGATCTCCGCCGGGAGGATCGGCCGCATCACGTCCGCCGCACCCGCGGCAGTCCCCGCGGTGCTGACTGCACCGGCACTGGCCGCCGGAGCCGCCGCGGAGGCAGCCGCCGGCGTGGCGCCGATCGTCGCGGAGGTCGGCGCCGCTTCTGCGGCGGCGGCCTTGAACGGGGCCATCAGGTTGGAGATCTGCTCCCGGTTCATCGGACCGCGGAGGTACGACAGCGACCAGCGGGTCTGGAACACAACCGGGGCGTCCTCGTGGACGTTGTTCATCAGGAACACCCGGTTGCCAAGCCCCGACAGAATCTTCTCGACCCGGGACCGGTCGAACGCCGCTCCCGCGGCGGTCGACGCCCCTTCGAGACCGTCAAGGACCCGCATCTTGTCCCGCTCGGTCTGGAGCCGGCCGAGGAACCACGTCCCGGCGTTCGACAGCGCCTTGTAATCGAGGTCGACCGGGTTCTGCGTCGCCAGCACGAGACCAAGGCCGTAAGCCCGCGCCTGCTTCAGGAGCGTCAGCATCGGGACCTTCGACGGCGGGTTCGCCGTCGGCGGCAGGTAGCCGAACACCTCGTCCATGTAGAATAGCGCCCGGAGGCTCGACGAACCCTGCTGAGCCCGCATCCAGGAAATGACTTCGTTGAGCAGGATGGTCACGAAGAACATCCGCTCGGGATCGGAGAGGTGCGCGATCGAAAGGATGCAGAGCCGCGGCTTGCCGCTGGGGCTGTAAAGCAGGTTCTGGATGTGGAGCGGATCCCCCTGCGTCCAGGCCCGGAAGCCGGGAGAGGCGAGGACGTTGTTGACCGTCATGGCGAGTGTCAGCCGGTCCGCCGCCGGGAAGACGCTTTCGACATCCATGATCCCGATCGTCTTGAACGGGGGCTGCTGGATCTCGCGGATCAGCTGCCCCATGTCGAGGTTCCGCCCCCCCCGCCAGGCGTGGTCGACGATGTTCGACAGGAGGATGTGCTCCCGGCTCCGAAGCGGATCGGCATCGATCCCCAGCAGCGTCAGCAGCCCCGAGACCGCGGCCGCCACCTGCTCGCGCATGGCGTCGTTGCTCTGGAGGACCGCCTGCGAGGGGGCTTCCAGCGACTTGAGGATCGTCAGCGGCAGCCCGGCATCGCTGCCGGGGGTGTAGACGACGACTTCCGACGCATCGCGGAACCGCTGGATCCGCTCGGGGGGCTCATCCCAGTCGGCGAGCCCGTTCTTCCAGAGCTTGGCCCGGTCGGCGGCGAAGTCGTCGGGGCTCATTCCCTTCCGCATCGCCTCGTCCTTCTCGACGTACGGCCGGAAATCGGCCGGGGCGAGATTCGGGAAGGTCAGCAGCAGGTTGCTGAGGTCCCCTTTCGGGTCGACGACGATTGCCGGAATCCCGTCGATTGCGGCCTCTTCCAGGATCGTGATCCCCAGGCCTGTCTTGCCGCTCCCGGTCATCCCCACGATCACCGCGTGGGTGTTGAGATCTTTCGAGTCGTACAGGACGAGGTCGTCCTGAACCTTCGACGTCGCCATGTCGTAAGTCTTCCCGAGGTAGAAGACTCCGAGCTTTTCGTAGTCGATCATGCGTGAGGCTCCGCGCCGGAGGTGCGTCGAGATGTGAGTCGGATGGGGGGGCCGATCCGGGCCGTGCGGGACCGGAGGGCCGTCGAAAGAATAGCAAAGGAGGGGCTGATCGTTCGAGAACCTTTCGCGATGTCGGGATTGTCACAATCCCATTCCTACCCCCGTCTTGGAGTCTGCCGCGGCACGATTCCGGCACCATGCCCCTTGCGTCCACTCCCCCTGTGATACAATCGATTGAAACACCTGTTTGAATCGACTGTTTGCGGTAACAGCATGGACGACACGCGGCAGCGGATCCTGGAAGTCGCCGGACAAACCTTTGCCGAGAAAGGGTTTGAGGACGCAACCGTCCGCGAGATCTGCCAGCGGGCCGAGGCGAACCTGGCCGCGGTGAACTACCACTTCGGGGACAAAGCCAAGCTCTACGTCGAGGCGGTCAAGCAGGCGCATTGCCACCAAGGGGGCGAGATCCCGGAGTTCCCCTGGACCTTGGAAACGCCTCCCGAGCAGAAGCTGAGCGACTTCATCCATCACATGATGTCGATGATGCTCGAGAACGACCGGCCGTCATGGCATCTCGAGCTGATGCTGCGGGAGATGTCTCGTCCAACCGAGGCCTGCACCGAACTGGTCCAGAGCTTTATCGGACCGATGTTTGGGACGCTGCTGACGATCCTCCGCGAGCTGCTGCCGCCGGGGACCTCTCCTGAAGCGGTGCGACTGCACGGGTTCAGCATCGTCGGCCAGTGCCTCCTCTATCGCTACCACCGGCCGATCGGCCGGCTCCTGATCGGCGAGGAAGACTTTCGACGGCTGTTCCAGCAGATCGAGCAGACCGCCGCTCACATCGTGGCCTTCAGCCTCGGAGGCCTTCGCGCCGCATACCCGACCGGAGCCGTGTCGCAGGGAGACCGGGCATGAACTGGCTCGCCTGGAAGATGCTGACCGGCGACCGCGCCAAGTACCTCGGGATCGTGTTCGGGGTGGCGTTCGGGACGCTGCTCATCGCGCAGCAGGCGTCGCTGTTCGTCGGGCTGATGCGGCGAACCTCGAGCCAGATCATCGACATCACCTCGGCGGACGTCTGGGTGATGGACGAGAAGCAGCAGAACATCGACGACATCCGCCCAATGCCCGACAACCGGCTGTACCAGATCCGAGGGGTGCCGGGGGTCGAATGGGCGGTCCGGCTGTTCAAGGGGATGGTCCGGGTCAAGACGGGGGACGGCCTGTTCCGGCAGGCGATCCTCGTCGGGGTCGACGACACGACCTTCACCGGGGCTCCGCTCGAGATGCTCGAGGGGTCGCATGCCGACCTGCGGCGGCCGGACGCGATCATTGTCGACAACGACGGCTACAAGACGCTGTTTCCCGGCCAGAAGACGAGTCTGGGGATCTCGCTCGATATGAACGACCGGCGGGCGCTCGTCGTCGGGACCTGCAAGGTGACGCCGCCTTTCCAGACGTTTCCGGTGATCTACACCCGCTACAGCCAGGCGATGCAGTTCGTTCCTCGCGAGCGGAACCAGTTGTCGTTCGTGCTCGTGAAGGTCGCACCGGGACACGACCCGAACGAGGTCTGCCGGAAGATTCACGAGCAGACGCAGATGCAGGCGAGTACGTGGGACGGGTTCTTCTGGAAGAACATCAATTACTACATGGAGAACACGGGGATCCCGGTGAACTTCGGGATTACGGTCGTGCTCGGCTTCATCGTCGGAGCGGCGATCGCCGGGCAGACGTTTTACCTGTTCACGCTCGAGAACCTGAAGCAGTTCGGGAGTCTCAAGGCGATGGGGGTTACGAACCTCCGGCTGATCGGGATGATTCTGTTGCAGGCGACGCTGGTGGGGCTGATGGGGTTCGGGATCGGGATGGGGATGGCGGCGACGTTCTTTGAGGTGATGGAGCGATCGGGGCAGGCGGACCTGCGGGGGATGTACATTCCGTGGCAGATCGCGGCGATTACGGCCGGCGCGGTGACGCTGATCGTGATTGCGGCCTCGCTGCTGAGCCTGCGGAAGGTCCTCGTGCTCGAACCGGCCATGGTCTTCAAGTAAGCCGTCGTGGCCGATCGAAGCGTCTTTGCGTAACCCGATGTGATCGGCCACCCCGGTCCAGCAGGCTGCTGGCCCCGCCGGAGGCGCTCTCTGCCACGGCACACAACGGGCGTTCGACCACGAACTGGCGTTGAGGACTCTCCTCTCCAAAACGCTCTCGCTGCACTCCCCGCGACGAAGAGAAGGGGAGTCCTCGACGCTGGTTCCCTAAACTGGGCACCGGTGGTTTTCCACGGTTCCACAAGGAAGAGGCCTCCGGCGGCCAGCAGCGTGCTGGACCCGGGCTAGAGTGACGCGTCCCTCCTCGACCAAGGGGACGCTGGATCAGTCCGGACCTTCGGCGTACGCTCGTCGTCGACCTCTGGAGACCGCCGATGTTCCGCGCTTGTACGGTGTGGCTGGCCGCTTTGGGTATCGCCCTGGTCCTCTCGGCCGAGGGAGGAGAACGCGCCTCCTGGACCTCTTCTAAGATCCACGGCACACCCGAACCGCCGCTGCCGTACAAGACCGTCCGGGCCTTTCCGCGGCTCAAGTTCGATCGGCCGACGCTGGTGGCGGTCCCGCCCGGCATGAATCGGATGTTTGTGGGAGAGCAGGGGGGGAAGCTCTTGTCGTTCCCGATCGAGGCGGATCCCGAACGGGCGGAGGTCGCGATCGATCTCGCGAAGGTCGTGACGTATCCCGAGAAGACGGCGTTCGACGCCCTGTACGGAATCGCCTTCGATCCGGACTTCGAGCGGAACCGGTTCGTCTACGTCTGCTACGTCCTGCGGCCGACCGACGGCAAGATCCTTCCCGAGGGGTCGCGGGTCGTCCGGTTCACGATGACCGAGACCAGCCCGCCGCGGCTCGATCCCGCATCGGAGAAGCTCGTCATCGCTTACCGGGCCGGTGGTCACAACGGCGGCTGTCTCGAGTTCGGACCGGACCGGATGCTTTACGTTTCGACTGGTGACGCCTCGGGGCCGAATCCCCCTGATCCGCTCCAGACCGGCCAGGACTGTTCGGACTTCCTGTCGTCGATCCTGCGGATCGATCCCCATCGCGACGAGGCTGGGGAGGGGTACGCGGTCCCGCCGGGCAACCCGTTCGTGGGGAAGCCGGGGATCCGGCCGGAGATCTGGGCCTATGGGCTCCGCAACCCGTGGAAGATGTCGTTCGACCGGAAGACGGGCGAACTGTGGGTGGCGGATGTCGGGTGGGACCAGTGGGAAATGGTCCACGTCGTCACCGCCGGTGGGAACTATGGCTGGAGCACGTTCGAAGGGCGTCAGCCGATGATCCTCGACCAGCCGGCCGGGCCGACGCCGATCCTGCCGCCGCTGATCGAGCTCCCCCACACGATCTCGGCGAGCGTCACCGGCGGATACGTCTACCGGGGCCGGAAGTTCCCCGAGCTCGACGGGGAGTACGTCTTCAGCGACTGGGAAACGAAGACCGTCTGGGGCGGGCGACGTGATCCGCTGGGTGCGGGGAAACTCCGGGACCTGGCGGACAGTGGCCTGCAGGTGGTCGCGTTCGGGCAGGACCACGACGGCGAGCTGTACCTGGCCGACTACGGCCAGGGAGTGCTGCACACGCTGGAGCGGAACACGCAGACCTATGACGCGGCGACGTTCCCGCGGAAGCTCAGCGAGACCGGTCTGTTTCAGCAAACCGCGCAGGAGACGCCGGCCCAAGGAGTGATCCCGTTCGAGATCAACATGCCGCAGTGGAACGATTTCGCCACGGCCCACCGCTGGGTGGCGCTCCCTGACGCGACGCCCGTGACCTGGCATCCCCGCGACCGGCCGATCCCGGGGAGCATGTTCCAGCGACAGCTCGATTTCCCCGCGGAGAGCGTCCTCGCGAAAACCCTCTCGCTGGAGATGACGGCAGGACTGCCCGCTTCGACGCGGAAGATCGAAACCCAGATCCTGCATTTCGATGGCCGGGTGTGGCGCGGCTATTCGTACGCCTGGAACGACCAGCAGACCGACGCCGAGCTCGTCCCGGCGGAGGGGCTGGAACGGAAGCTGAGCATCGAGGACGCCAATTGGGCCGGCGGCCGGCGCGTCCAGCGGTGGAGCTTCGCGAGCCGTTCGCAATGCCTTTCCTGCCACAACCCGTGGCCGCAGCACACGCTCGCCTTCGCACCGGCCCAGCTGCACCGCGAGGTGACTCGCGACGGCCAGCCGACGAACCAGCTCGCCTGGCTGGAGTCGCAAGGGGTCCTTGAGCGGGTCGACGACCAGCGGAAGCCTCTTCCCGCCCTCGACGAAAAGTCGCTCGCCGCGACACCGAAGCTCGCTTCGCCGGACGGCAATGCGGCCGACGCCGCGGCCCTCGCCCGGAGTTACCTGCACGTCAACTGCAGCCACTGCCATCGGGACAATGGCGGGGGGGCGGGGAGCTTCGAACTGCTGCGGCATCTCGCCGACGACAAGCTGCGGGCGATCGATCAGACCTGCCGCCAGGGGACGTTCGATGTCCCCGAGGCCCGTGTGATCGCCCCCGGCGACCCGGCCCGAAGCCTCCTGTACCTGCGGATGGCGAAGTTCGGCCGGGGGCACATGCCGCAGCTCGGGGCGGAGTTCATCGACGAGCGGGGGCTCGCCTGGGTCGAACGCTGGATCTCGGAACTCAAGCCGGCTGATCCCGTCCCTGCTCCCAGCGAGAACGCTCCGCTGGCAACGGCCCTGCAGTCCGCCCGCCGGGTCGGACGCCGGGAGCTCTCCGCGGCGGAGCAGGAATCGGTGCTCCTTGCCGCCGCCGCGAGCGGATCCCCCCTGATCCAGGATCTGTTCGCCGGCTACCAGCCTCCTGAGCGCCAGCGGGAGATCCTCGGCTCGGCAATCCGGCCGGAAGCGATCCTGAGCCGGACCGGAAGCGTGGAGCGGGGAAGGGACCTGTTCTGGAAGTCGGCGACGCTCCAATGCCGCCAGTGCCACCGGATCGGCGACGAAGGGGGGCGGACCGGTCCGGATCTCCTGGAGATCGCCCCCAAGCGGACGCGAGCGGAACTGCTCGAGAACCTGCTCGAACCATCGCGGCGGATCGAACCGGCATTCGCGACCTATGTGCTCGAGACCACCTCCGGCCGGGTCCTCAGTGGTCTCCTGGTGCGGCGAAACGAGACGGAGACGGTGCTGCGGGATGCCCAGGGGAGGGAGACCTCGACCGCCGCCTCTGACATCGAGTCCCTGACCAAGAGCGATGTCTCGCTCATGCCGACCGGCCTGCTCCGCGACATGACCGCCGAAGAAGCGGCGGACCTGCTCGAGTTCCTCACGAAGCCCGTCGGCTCACGATAGGCTCAGGTGCCGCACGGCCGGAGCGGCGCAAAAACAATGCCGGCCCGAAGAAGCACCGAGACGGTGTCCCTTCGGGCCGGCATGGAGACGGCTCCGGACGGAATACGGAACTACGCCCGGGGCGGGGTGTCCTGCGACGTCCCATCCTGGGTCCGTTCGCGCTGGATCGCCTGGTAGACCTCTTCGCGATGGATGCTCACATCCTTCGGGGCTTCGATGCCGAGGCGGACTTTGTCCCCCTGGATCGACACGACCATCAGGGTGATCGAGTCGCCGATGATGATCTTCTCATCCTGCTTCCGGCTGAGAACGAGCATGAATCCCTCACAACAGCTTGCGTCAATAGGAGCGGTCCGAACTTCACTTTCGTCTGTGAACGGGACCGCGCACCATCGGAACAACTCCGATTCGGGACACTCCTTACGACCACGGGCGCAATCGACCGGAAGAGCGAAATCTGCCGGCCGACCGGTCTGTTCCATGAATTCCGGGGGGAACCGGCCGCTCCGGTCTGGACAGTCGATCCGCCCATTCCAATTCTAACGCGGCGCACCCCTGAAACGGTTGTCGGGAGGTCACTCAATTGTTGCCGGAGCCCTGGTACGCCCCCGGACTTCATTTCCGTTGCACGCAGTGCGGCCAGTGCTGCACGGGCGGCAGCGGGTTCGTGTGGGTCAGCGACGACGAGGTCGAAGCGATCGCCCGGCACCTCGACCGCCCGGTCGGCGAGATCCGGCTGCTGCACACGCGCTTCGCCCAGGGGAAAGTCAGCCTTCGCGAACACCCCAACGGCGACTGCATCTACCTCGACCGCAATCGGCACTGCACCATCTACCCCGTCCGCCCCATTCAGTGTCGGACGTGGCCTTTCTGGCAACAGACCACCGAGACCCCCGAAGCCTGGCACCGGACCTGCGAGGTCTGCCCCGGTGCCGGATCGGGAACATTTGTCCCCTGGGACGAGATCGCCAAACAGGCGGCCGCAACCGGCATCTGACCGGTCCTGCGTAGTGCTCGCCCTCTAACCATCGAACCAGAAACCCTTTACAGGTGATCCGCGCTACGGCCCCGTGCTCCCTGTCGACCTGCGAACCTGGGAAAAGTTTGACGATTTTTCCGGAAAGTCTGCGGCGGGAACGAATCGGGAGTCGATGAAACAGGAGGAAGCGTTCCAGCCGCTTCCTGTTCGCACGCCGGCCGCCGGATGCGGACACGAGAGAAGATGTCCGTCCTCTCCAGACTGACTTCTTGACATTAACTCGAATGCCACCATACATTTGAGCGAACGCGACCACCGTGCTCACGGTGGAGGCGAGTCAAGAGGCGCCTGGAGAACGACGTGACCAAGAAAGAAATCGTCAAGGATATCTCCGAAGAGTGTGGACTGACGCAACTCAAGACCAAAGAAGTTGTTCAGAAGACCTTTGAGGCGATTATCGAAACCTTGGTCAGTGATCCGAAGCACCGCATCGAACTGCGGAACTTCGGAGTGTTCGAGGTGAAGAAGCGAGCCGCACGCAAGGCCCGCAATCCTCGGACAGGAGACCGAGTCGAAGTGCCGGAGAAGTACGTCGTTACGTTCAAGCCCGGCAAGGAGATGGAGGAAGAGGTCCTCAAGTTGGAGAAGGCGGGAGCGGTTCTCTCGGTCGACGATGACGATCACGTCGAAGAGAGCCCCGAAACCCCGGCTGCGGAAAACGATTCCGTCGCCAGCCCCAACCTGTAAGTCCTTTCCCCGCTTCCGACTCCCTCTCTTCCCTGACCTGTTTTCGGTCCTTGCAGACTCCCCTGGCGCAATTCGCCAGGAGAGCCGCCGAAACCACGAATGCCCGCCGGGTCCGGAAGACCCGGCGAATTACCGGCCCCATCCTGGGATGGACGCCGCGGTTCAGGGAGGATGATCATGCGATATTTCGTGCGCCTGGCCCTGCTTGCCGTCCTGATGGTTCAGGCAGGTTGTGTCGTTCCGATCTGGAGCCCCTCGCCCGACAAGCGGGCCCGGCAGCTCATCTATCAGTCGGAGTCGTACCGCCACATCCCCGAGATCTGGGACCGGATCTGGGGCTTCGATCTGCCCGATCTCGCGACCCCGTACCGGACGCACGGCGGCGTGATCTGACGCAGCCCGTTCCCGCGGCGGCACTTCGTACGGAACCGATCCATTCGGGGCCGGCGCGTCCCCGTGGAACATCTCGACTTCCGAGGACACGAGAGATTCCTCCCGATCTCTCGTGTCCTTTCGTTTTTTGCAGCGCGACCTGGCAGCCACGCGCGCCTGGGAGCGCACTTGACCGCGGTCCTCCCGCACGCCACTGTCTCGATCGGAACCGCCTTGAGATCGAAGGACCGTGCCGGGTGCCTCCGTCCCGTCCGCTCCTGCGACAGCCCAGATCGCCCCCTTGTCCAAGACCTCTGCCGAATCGAGTTCGGTCTCGCTCCGCGCAGTGGCGCTCGTGGCCGGAGCGGCGCTGGGGCAGATGCTCGTGCTCCTCTGGCTGCAACGGATTCAGGCACGGGCCTTCGGTGCCTCCGAAGCCATGGACGCCTATCTGTGCGCGTCGACCGTCCCTCTCGTCCTGGGGGGCATCCTCGCCGGGGCGGCGGGGACCGCGATCGTCCCCTTCTATCACGAGTCCCGCGAACGGCTCGGCGTGGCGGCGGCCGAGACGATGGCCCGCCGAATCGGGCTCGGATTGCTTCTCCTGTCGCTCCCCCTCGCCGTGACGCTCCAGGTCTCGGCGACGCCGATCGTCCAGGGACTCTTCAGCGACCTTCCGGCGGGAATGAGCGGACCGACGCGGGAGCTGCTCCGAATCCTGAGCTGGCTCGTACCGATCAACGTCGTAACCGGCTACCTCTACGGCCTGTGCCACGCCCGGCGGGGCTTCCTCTGGCCCGCTCTCTCCAGCCTCGTCGGCCCCGCGGTCACCGTCGCCCTGATCGCCGGCCGCGAGTCCCCCACGACGGCGGATCTCGCATGGGCGGTGATCCTCGGCGGAGTCGGCGGAGGACTGCTCCTCCTCCCCCGCGGCGTCTCGTTCGCCCGGAGCGAAGCGCCGATTCCCTGGCCGCGGGGCAGCGGACGGTTTCTGGCCCTCGCCCTGCCGATCGTCCTGGGGGCCGCCTATTCGCGGCTCGATCTCCTGGTCGACAGGTTCCTCGCCTCCCGTCTGCCGGACGGCACGATCTCGCACATGGGGTACGCCTCCCGGATCGTGACCGCCGTCGCGAGCCTGGCGACTTCGGGCCTGTCGGTGGTCATCTTTCCGGCCCTCGCGCAGCATGCAGCCGCGAACGACGCTCCGCAGCTCCGCCGGGATCTCTCCGAGGGGTGGCGGTTCCTGGCGACGGTTCTGATTCCGGTTCTGCTCGGCATCGGACTGTGCGGGGGCCCGATCATCGCGTCCCTCCTGGAACGGGGGGCATTCCAGCCCGCCGACACCGAGGCGGTCAATCAACTGCTCCGCCTGTCGTTCGGAATCCTGATCGGGGCCGCGGTCGGGGAGGTCGCGTCGAAGACGATCACGGCGCTCGGGCGTCCCTGGATCGGCACGATCATCGGCGTGACCGGGTTCACGCTGGCGACGCTCGCCAAGATCCTTCTCGTTGACCGCTGGGGCGGCGCGGGACTGGTCGGCCTGACCTCCCTCATGTTTCTGGCCAACGCCACGGCGCTCCTCGTCTGCCTCCGGTCGTTCGACATCCGGCCGCTGACCGAGGGGCTTTCGGCGACGCTCCTCCGGACGATCGTGGCGAGCCTCCCCGCCGTGCTGCTGGCCCGGACGATCATGACCGGCGATTCGCTCCTGCGGGCCGCCACCGGGATCGGGGCTGCGGCCCTCGTCTACATGGCAATCCTGCTCGCTCTTCGCGAGGAGTTCACCGTGAGGGCCTGGACAGCCCTGCGCGGCTTCCTCCGGCGGGAGCCCGCAACGTGATCGACCCGGCGGTCCCCGTGCCTGTCTCTCTCCCCGCGATCGAATGGGAATCGGTCCCATGCCCCCTGTGCGGCGGGACCGATTCGACATTCGAGCTTCACGCGGGAGACCTCTACTGCGGGTTCCCCGGTGAGTTCACGTTCGTCCGCTGCCAGGCCTGCGGCCATGTCTTCCTGAATCCCCGTCCGACTCCGGCGACGATCGGACTCTGCTATCCGGCCGACTATCTTCAGCATCAGCCTCAGACTGCGGCGGCTGCGAGCGCCGCCACCGGCAGACCGTGGTATGCCCGCCCGCCGTTCCGCTTCATCCCCGGACTCCGGGCGTTCGGCCGCTTCGTCTTCGACGAGGGACAACACGTGATCCCCGCCCCCCCGCCGCAGGGAACCGCACGTCCCCGCGCCCTGGAACTCGGGTGCGCAATCGGCTCGTTCCTGCGACAACTTCAGCAGCAGGGATGGGAGGTCGAAGGACTGGAGCCGGCCGAGCCCGCCGCCGCGCGGGCTCGAGCGGAGGGGCTCCGGGTCCGGACCGGCCTCGTCGAGAATGCGGAGTTCGCACCCGCCACGTTCGACGCCATCTTCGCCTGGATGGTGGTGGAGCATCTGCACGATCCGGCGGGAACGCTCCGCAAGGTCTGGGCCGCGCTGAAGCCGGGAGGGGCGTTCTGTTTCAGTGTCCCGAATGCCGGAGCCTGGGAGCGGCACGTCTTCGGTCGGTCCTGGATGGGCTACGACCCGCCGCGGCACCTGCAGCAGTTCAGCCCCCGGACGATCCGCCGCCTGCTCACCGCCTCCGGCTTCGATCGGATCGCGATCCACCACCAGCGCAACATCCGCTACATCTTCGGCAGCCTCGCCGCAGGACAGCTCGCCCGCCGGCCTCATTCGCGGTGGGGCCAGACGCTGGCCGCCTGGTACCGGAGCGACCCGCCCCGCTGGTTCCACCTGCTCGCGTTCCCGCTCGCCTGGGGGCTCTCACTGATCGGGCAGGGGGGACGGCTGACGATCGTCGCCCGTAAGCCCGACTAGCAGCAGCGCGATGAACAACCTCAGTGGCGAGGCCGGATCTTCTGCGAGATCCATCGCAACAGCCCCGCGGGCTTGTGTGCCAGCGACGCCATCTGCTCGAGCGCATTGCTGCTGCCGAGCTGCAGCCGGTACTTCCAGGACCGCATCCGCTCCTGCTCCTCGGGCCGGACCTGGAACAGCGTCGAGTGGTCTTCGGAGCGTTCCTCTTCCGGGCGGCCGTTGGTGTAGTAGTAGAGGGCCACCGATTTCCGGGTCCGTCCCTCCGGGCAGGTCAGGACGTCGGGATGGCCGTGGTAGGCCCAGTCGGTCGTGTTGAAGATCACGCAGCGGTTGAACAGCGGCAGGATCTTCTGGACCGGATGTTTCATCTCCCGGTCCCACAGTTCGAGGCGGCCGCCGTACTCATCGAGCCAGTCCTCGTTGAGATACCACAGGACGTTGATCCGCCGATCGAGCCGCAGCTTCCGGTGCCGGTTGAAGTCGGCATGGATCTTCAGGAACCCGCCCCGCGGGATCTGATGCAAGCCCCCCCCTTCGAACCAGGGATCGGGGATCAGCCCCTCGATCCCGGTGAGCCGCTCGAGGAACTCGAGAAACGGCGCCGAGCAGAACATCTGCAGCACCGTCTGCGCGAGAGGCTCGAGGTCCTCCGCCCCGTTGGTCGCGAGCTTGATGCTCAGCGGGTCGTTGAACCGCTTCCAGCGGGGATCGTCCGGAGAGCGATACTCCCCGATCATCTGCCGCCCCAGTTCCGGAGGGAGGAAATCGTCGAAGACGATGTGCGGAAAGGGTTCCGCTGTCCGGTAATCGGTCGCGCGATCCCCGGCGATCTGAAGGTACCGGTCTCGCTCGATCAGGAAGGGGTTCCGCACAGTCGCGCCTCGTGGAACATCAGGATGCCGGGAAGAGTGTATTCCACCACCGGTCGACATGCCCGCGCACTCCGTAGCACTCGGCGGCCCGGGCGCAGGCCCGGGTTCCCACTGCCTGCCGCCGCTCCGGACTCTCAAGCAGGCCCCGGAGCGCGGCAAACCACGCTTCATCCCCGACCGGAAGGAACCCGCTCACCCCGTCTTCGAGGATCGTCCGGTTGACGCCGACGGGGGAGCCGACCGGAGCGACCCCCGAGGCCATGTACTGCAGCAGCTTGAAACCGCACTTGTAGCGGGCCCACTCCTCATCCGGGAGCGGCATGATCCCGACGTCGAATTCCGCAATCTCGGCCGCCGCGCCGCTCGCCGTCCAGGGACGCCACTCGGCCGCGAGCGCCGTCAGCTCCTCCCAACCCGGCTGTTTCGTGGCGGCCTCGACGTCGGTCACGATTCGGAGCCGGAAGGGCAACTGCTCCCGGAGCCGCCGCAGCGGCCCCACGACCTGCCGCAGGTAGGGAATGTTCGACGGCGTCCCGATCCAGCCGATCACCGGCGGCCCGGTCCCCCGTGTCCCGTCGTGCAGCCGGTAGTCGTCCAGCTCGACGCAGGTCGGGATGACGACCACGTTGCGGCAGAACTCGGCCGCCTTCTCGGCGAGGAGCGGATTGCCGGCGACGACCGTATCGCACATCCTGGCGATCGCCGCGAACTTCTCCGGATAGCGGAGGAAGATCGCATCGTCGACATCGAGAATCAGCCGCGGCGTGATCTCGCGGAACCGCCGTTCGAGATCCCAGGTCGGATTGTCGAAGATCTCCCGCTCGATCACGATCGCGTCGTACCGCCGCCACGCCGCCCGGACGCGGTGCCAATGCCGCACCCCCCGCTTGAGCCACTGGCTCGCCCGCCAGCCGATCAGGTCAAACGATCCGTACTTCTCGGGATAGCTCAGCGCCAGATCGCACCGGGCTCCCCGCTCCCGCAGATGCGGCAGGAACGGCAGGATCCGGTACCGCGTCGTCGGAACGTCCACCCCCGAGCCGAGAAACAGGACCTGGGGGGACGATGACATGACGTCGGGAAACCTGTCTCATCTGCAGGGACGGACCGAGCCCGGCAAGGGATCGATCGCACAACGGACGGTCCGGCAGGCCCCGTCGGCCAGCGACCCCGGCCGCGTGGCTACTGCATGCCCAGGATGTCGAACGGCGTCAGCCCCTTGGCGGCGGCGTCCGCCTTGGTCGTCACCGTGATCTTCTTGTTCGCCTCGTCGAGGACGATCACGATGTCGGGGTAGGTCTGCTTCCGGTCGGCGCGGGTCAGGATCGCCTGCACCGCCTTGAACACCGGGGTCCTGCCGAGGGCCAGCTTCTGGACCTCGTTCTTGGTGATCCCCGACGACTTCAGCGCGACCCCGTCGACGAACGTGTCGAGCTTCACTTCGCCGAACAGGTACGTGAAGCAGACCTCGAGCGGCATCGTCACGTCGCAGTCGATCGGGAGCCGGAGCCGCTCTTCGATCTTGTCCGGCAGCTTGGGGCCGGTGTCCGCGACCTCCACGGCCGCCGACGACGAAAAGTTCGTGCGGGTCGATTCGTCCCAGGTCAGCAGCGTCCCGAGGGCGAGGTTCGCCGCCGCCTTGGAGGGGAGGACCGTCGTCAGCTTCGCGGTCTTGGGGTTCATCGTCACGATCGACTGCATCGCGTACGCCTGCATCATGGCGGGGAAGCGGCCGATGATCTGGCTGAAGCCGAGCGTCCCGGGCCGCATCTTGCGGGCGGCGGCGACGAGAATCGTCGGCATCACCGGCAGCTGCTCCTTCATCTGGTCCCGCACGACGCGGGAGGTCGCCAGCATGTTCCCGCCGCCGCGGGTCCCCTTGGGGAAGAACACGAACTCGGAGTGGAAGTAGCTGTCGAGGTTCGCCGACCAGGAGATCGTCGCGATCGAATCGCCAAACCAGTCGAGGACGTTGTGGACCGCCGGATGGGCGATTCCGGTGAACAGCCCTTCGACGTTCCGGCGGACGTCGTCGATCTCGAACACCATCGTGAACAGCCGGTCCCGGTCGGTCTGCTTCACGAGCTCCAGGATCCCGTCGGGGATCGTCTCGTTCGGCGCCTTGAGCGACGCCTGGATCTCCGAGAGCGCGGCGACCGGACCGATGGCGAACGTCTGCAGACCGGAGACCGCCACGTACTCCGTGGGGGTCTTGATCAGGCGGGTCGTCCCGTCATCCTCGATGACTTCCCCCCGGAACTCTTCGATCAGGTCGGACGGCTTCGCGGGGGCGACGAGCTTTACGACCGTCGCGATCTGCGGGACCGAGCCGGTCGGCCCGAGGACGATCGCGAAGGTCGCTTCCTCGATCTGTTCCGGCTTCCGGCGGCAGCGGGTCTGGAGGACGTTTTCGATCCAGGGGAGGACCGGTTCGATCAGGCAGCCCCGGAGCTGGGCGATCGCGTCTTCGTTCCCCCACAGCTTGGCAGGACGGACATGAATCAGGAAATTGACGCCGTCCGGGACCATCCGCAGGTCGATCGGTTTGCCGCTGGTCGGCTTGAACTCGGCGACGTAGTCCGGACGGGACTCGAGCTGTTCTTCGGAATAGGCTCCGAGGGCCGGGGCGGGTCCGGTGGAACCGCCGGTGTGGGTGGCGACGGCGGGCTGGCCAGCCGGCGCGACGGGCATCTTCTTGGCGTTGAGCATCGGCACGACGATCGCGCCGACGATCCCGGCGACGCCGAGGAGGCCGACGATGATCACCGCGTTCATTTTGCTGCGGCGTTTTTTCTGTTCGATCATCAGGCGGAGGTGATCGACCGACGACGTCGGAGCGGATTCGCTCTCGGCGTCGACGCTGTCAAACATCCCTCCGGCCGGCGGGGAGGCAACGGGAGCGGGGCGGGGGGCTGCCGCCCGTTTCGGGGGGACCGGCGGCGGAGCAGGGGCTGCGGGGGGCTCGTCGGGGATATAGACCGCGGAGGTCCCGACCGGGATCGCATCGGCCGCGCGGGGGGCGCGGGTCGGCGGAGGAGGGGTGACGGGATCGACGAGTTCGATCTGGACTTCGTCCTCCTCCTGGTCCTGGGGCGGAGGAAGGACGAGCACGACCGAGGCTTGGCACCCGGGGCAACGGATCTTCCGCCCGAGGTAGCTCTCGTCCTTGATCTTCAGGGTCTTCCCGCATTCCGGGCAGCGGACGGACAACGCCGACATGGTCAACTCCGGGCCTACAGTCGTTCTCGGGGAATCATAAGTCCAACGGTCCCCAGTTTCCTCCCAAGTCCGTCTCCGGCAGAGGAATAGCGATCTTGCATGCTTTCGACGGGGATGGTTCGTCGTGCAGGACGACTACGGGGGGGAACTGCACCGGAAATTCGCCTCACTGTCAGGTTTTCTGCGTCCGTTCCAGGGGTGGGGCGTTGGGGCGAGGAGACTCTGCACCGGGAAAACGCCTCAGCGTCAGGTTTCGGCGGGGTGCCGCCGGTCGCCTGGCCGGGCTGGCGGGAGTTCCTGATGGCGGGTTCCGACGCCATTCGAATGCAGTTTCGGCCGCGAAAGAACGGACCGCCGGACGGTGTGCGGGAGTCCGGGTCTACACCGGGAATTTGCCTCACTGTCAGGTTTCGCCGCTTCGGAGGGGGCAGGAGAGCAGAGCGCCGTGGCGCGTGGCAGCAGGGATCGCTCGCTGACGCTTTGAGACGGTCGGGGCATGGCTGGGGTCCGAATGAAAGTGGAAGGATGCCCCATTCAATCGGCCCTCTGCTAGGGAGCAGGGGCCGGCCCCGTTGCAGCTCGCGGCCGCCGATGTTCGCGTAGCCCCCAGGCCGGAAGCGGAGTACGCTTCTCCCGTGCGGGTGTCCGGGAGGCGGGAATGTCGAAAACGGCTCGATGCGTTCTTCTGGCTGGCTTATTGATGTTCGTCGTCTACCCGCTGTCGTACGCGCCCATCGACCGATTCATCACAGGCGGCCAACTGTTTGAGCTGGATTCGGAGTATCGGATGCCGGTCTACAGACCGGTCACCCTGCTGATCGACTACACCCCGGCACGAGTCCCCCTGTTGCGGTGGAGCCGCCTTTTCGGCCTCGAGTGGCGTCACAGAACCGAAAGCTACATTCGGCAGCAAGAGCGGCGACAGGTGGTCAGCGTGTGGTCCGCGGCCGCCGAGGGCTGAAAGGGTCTGTCGCAGGGCTCTTCATCCCGGCGCGACTCGGTGGCCCAACCACGGCAGTCCTTCTGCCGCCGTCGTCTGCTGAATCGGTCGTCCATCTCCGTCCGTCGCGGGTAGGGCTCGCCCAGGGGTTCCCTGCACGCGACGGACGGAGATGGACGCGCATGGTCAGGGACACGCGCTCACGGATTCCAGCTGCGTCATGAGCCAGTGGTTCATATGCCGGGCCAATGCCGACTTCGAGAGTCGACTGACGGTCTCGATTCCCAGTGGAAGATCGAGGCGGTTTCGTTGCTGCGGAGTCGTCGTATCCTGTCGCCTGGCGACCAGCATCGGAGAACGTCGAGCACCGCTCCGGGCACGCAGCGCGACCGTCGCCGCCTCGACAGTCGGATCGACCAGGATCGCCCCGGCAAAGCGTTCCGGCTCACTGCACAGCACCTCGGCCGCCATCACGGCACCGTCGCCATGTCCAGCCAGGAAGAGGCCACGAGGACGAACCGCGATCTCTTCGGCCACGTCCTCGACGGATTCGCAGACACAGTCGAGGACCCGCCGGATATCACGGCGTGAGGGATTCCGCCCCGCGGCCCTCGGGCAGTCCGGCTGAAGAGAGATGGCCAGCGCGTTCCGCGAGCTGATGAGCGGAAACCAGGTTCGTGCCTCGAAGCCGGAGTCCGAGGCCTCAAGCCAGACCACGACCGGATACCGGTACGCGGGCTCGACATTCTCCGGGATGAAGACCGCCGTCCCGACCCCCTGCACCCACGTAGCAGGGTTGCAGCACGGATCGTGCGGACGGATGTGTGAAATGGGCTGGCACATACCACTCCTCGGGGTGAACGGATTTGGATCGTCTCCTTTGCAGAGCCATCCGCCGCGGACGCAGCGGTTTCGCTCGAAAGAGATCGGGCTCCATGCCGGCACACGGGAGTCTGGGAACGCCTCAAGCACCGACCGCGCCAACGCGACGCGGCGGCGTCAAGTTGCGGCCTGTAGCAGTTACAAGGAACAGCACGCTCAGAGCCCTTGTCAATCTGTTCAGCCGTCGCCGGCTTCGTCAGGCTGCTTGAATATCTGCCTCTGGCGGCTCAGCCGCCGCCGCGGTCTGTCGAGCAGTCACCCTCCGACGTTTGCTCTTGAGCGACTGGGCTCCTTTTCACGACGCGCCACAGCGCCCCGACCACGGTCGTCCTTCAGACCGCCGTCATCCGTGACTCGCGGTGCCAGCCTGCGCCGACGCCGCTCCGCCGCGGTATGATCCGGCGACGAAAAGTTCCTCGCCGCCGTTCTGCGCGGCGGCCTTCGTTGCCGTTTCTCACCTCCGCCGTTCGGGATCGCCGTGCCGACATCGTTTGTGACTCACCTGGAAAGCGCCCTCGATGGGACCCGCTTCGAACCGGGGCGGCTCTACACCACCCACAACGACCGCCCGCTGTGGGTCCGGTATGACCTGGGCGCCGTCGGCCGCGCCGTGACCCGGGCCGAGGTGACCGCCCGCCGCCCGGACCTCTGGCGGTGGCGCGAGCTGCTTCCCGTTCGCGACGAGTCGTCGATCGTCTCCCTCGGCGAGCGGACGACGCCGCTCCTCCGCTGCCCGCGACTGGGCCAGGCGCTCGGCCTCCCGCAGCTCTGGATCAAGGACGACAGCCAGTTGCCGACCGGCAGCTTCAAGGCCCGCGGGCAGGCGCTGGCGGTCACGATGGCGAACGAGCTCGGCGTCCGGCGGGTCGCGATCCCCACCGCCGGAAACGCCGGAGGAGCGATGGCCGCCTACGCCGCCCGGGCCGGAATGGAGGCCTACGTCTTCATGCCGAGCGACACCCCCCGGATCAACCAGTTCGAAGCGGTCATGGCGGGGGCCAAGGTGTTCCTGGTCGACGGGCTGATTACCGATTGCGGCCGCATCGTCCGGGCCGGCAAAGAGGCGATGAACTGGTTCGACCTCTCCACCCTCCGGGAGCCGTACCGCATCGAAGGGAAGAAGACGATGGGCCTGGAGCTGGCCGAGCAGTTTGACTGGCAGCTCCCCGACGTGATCCTCTATCCGACCGGCGGCGGAACGGGACTGATCGGGATGTGGAAGGCGTTCCAGGAGCTGCGGGAGCTGGGGTGGCTCGACTCCGACACGTTCCCGCGGATGGTCGCCGTCCAGAGCGACGGCTGCGCCCCGATCGTGCGGGCCTTCGAGGCGGGGAAGCGTTTCGCGGAGACCTTCAGCCCGGCGGCGACGGTCGCCAGCGGAATCCGGGTCCCCGCCGCGGTCGGCGACTTCATGATCCTCGATGCCGTCCGCGAAAGCGGGGGAACGGCCTATGCCGTCGACGAGCGGCGGATCGTGGAGTGGATGAAGCTGGCGATCACCAGTGAAGGGGTTTCGGTCTGCCCCGAGTCGGCCGCCTGCGTCGGTGCGGCGATCGGGCTCCGGGAATCGGGCTGGCTCAAACCCAACGACCGGGTCGTGATCTACAATTGCGGCGCCGCTCAGAAGTACGTCGACGTCGCTCCCCTCACGCTTCCGCGGCTCCCCAGCGGCGATTTCCACGACTGGGATCTCCTCACGCGAACTTGAGCCGGCGTCCGTTGCCACTCGGGAAGGTCGCCGGACGCCACCGCGCCTGGCTCGCCGCCGAGCAGTGATGTCGCTCGCGAAGCAGCGGCAAGGTCTCCGCATTTTACCTCGGCCTCGTCGGTGCCGTCCGGATCGTTCTGTCCGCTACCGAACGCGAGTCCCGCAGCGCCGTTTCGTTTGAGCGAAGCGGAGCAGGGGATGAACACGCGGCCATCGAGCCGCGCGCGAACCTGTGCCAGTTCTACGTCCTGTTCGGACGGGCTGAGCGGGTTGCGCCGGCGAGAACCGCGACTCGACTCGCGCAGTGTTCGCCCGAGTCCGGACCAGTGGGTCCCGGCACGGCGATTTCATTGTCGTGGGCCGTTGCTCGATGACAGACGACGGACCGGCTGCGCTGCAGTCGATCACGTCGAGGCTCTTTTGCGAAAGGTGTGATCATGAAACGGATCATCATGTCGGCCGCGGCGGTCCTGGCGCTGGGACTCGGTTCGCTGAGCGTGGCCCGGGCGGACCACCATCACGGGCGGGGCGGTCGCGGACCAGGCTACGGACGGGGTCCTGTGCACATCCATGGCTCGCTCGGTCCCCGCGTCTATCGCCCCTCCTATGGCTATGCGGCCCCGTACGTGTACGCGCCCGTTCCGGTGGCCCCGGCGCCGGTCTATGTACAGCCCGGGTACGGGGTGTACTACCCGCCGCAGTCGGGCCTCTCAATCCAGGGGCGGAACTTCGAACTGCAGCTCTCGAACTGATCCACCGCGAGACAGCCCGCCGATGAGGCGGCTGGATCCGACATTCCCAGGCCCGGTCGCAAACATCTTGCGACCGGGCCTGTTTCGTTGGCGGATGGAGCTTTGCTGCCAGCATCGGGGCAGCCGCAACCGAACCTTCGACTCCGATGGAGTCGCATATCAAAGCGACGGCCGGGAGAACCGGTACGTCGTGGTCGATCACAAGTTCCTCAAAAGCAACGTGAACAGAAAGAACGGCCCTCCAATTCAAGCGTCTGTCTCCATCTCCGATCTTATTTCCGCGCACTTCTCCGCCTCAGCATCTCCCGTCCCTCTTCCGAGATGCAGAGCACTGCGTTCTCGATCGATGCGAGCCCTTCCGCAATCAAAGCGATCGCATCGGGGCCGCGGAGGATGTCGGTCTCGAGGCATCCTCCATCGTCCCGGAGTCGGATCAACAGAGCCACCTGATCCTCTGTCAGCCCGCCTCCCCCCACGTCTCGCGTCCCCATGTGTTCCTCAACGTCGAATGCCCTCTCATGCGGATTGCAGTAGGGGGCGGGCACAGGCGATCGGCCACAGGACAACATCCACCGCGATCTTCAGGTGTCCCGCTTCGGCCGCAATCGTACGAAGCAGCGTCAGCTCCTCGTCGGGTCGCACGATCTCCTCCTCCATCCGACGGCCCGAAGGGGAATAGTTGGCTGAGGCCCCGTAACGAGAGGTCGAAGAGCATTTGTCGTTCCAACTCACTACGCCCCGCCCCCGGCCCGCGGGCTCCGGATGACCGGCGTGAGCCTGGGAAAGCTCCAGCGAGTGGCCTGGGCAAAGCGGACGGGAACGGGATGTGCTCCCCTGGTTCTCGAAAGAGAATCCACGGAACCCGCCGCCCCCAAGTGATCGTTCCATACGATGCGGGCGGCTCCAGGAGAGGTGTGTCATGCCAGCGAGCAACTCGACAGGTGAGCGACCGACCATGGACAGCCGATGGAACGAAATCCGGTCGGCAATCCGCGTCCGGTGGCCGGAGATCAGCGCCGAAGATCTTCGGAATATGGATGGGGACTCCCGCAAACTGGTGGCCCTCGTCAATCAGAAGACCAGCATGCCGCTCCACGAGATCGAAGCGGCGATCGATGAGCTGGCGGAGTCGAGCGGCGGCCTGCTCACCCGGCTGACCAACGCCGCGCAGGTCATGGCGGGGGATGCCGCCCGCCGAGTGAGCGAACCGATGGCCCGAGCGACCCGGTCGGCTGGTGAGATGATCTCCGAAAGTCCCGCCAGCTCGGTCGCGACGGTCTTCGGAGCGGGGTTCCTGGTCGGGCTGGGCCTCGCCCTGCTGACCGCCCCGGCCCCGGCCAGGTCGAGCTCCATGCTCCCCTGGCGTTCTTAAGCTCAGCGCGGACCGGCTGCGTGGAAGTCACTCTGCGCAGCGGATCTGCTCACAGAGGATCGAGGTCACGATGTCCCAGTTCGTCATCGCGATGACCCGCGTTCCCGGCGACGTGGCGGAGGTTCAGGCGTGGGCCGAGGAAGCGGGCGCTGCGAATCGGCTGCTCGTCTCGCCGGAGATCCGGGGAGCGACGACGGTGGTCCTTCTCTCAGGGGAAGACGATTCGCTCGGCATAGCCTTCCAGGAGACGCTGAACCAGCCCGGCTCAGACTGGGCGTTTCAGGACGGCTCCGTGCAGTTCCACAGGGTCTCGTGAGACGGCGGCTCATGAGCTCGCGCCTCATAAGACCGCCTGCGGTACGAATCGTTTCTAGCGGGGCGTCCCCATGGGAGCGGCGGCCGTTCCGGTGGCGGGAGCGGGGGCCGGGCTGAGCCGCTGAAAGCTGATCAGCTCGACGTCGTAGACGAGCGTTGCGTTCGGCGGGACCAGCGTGCCATACCCCTTTTCACCGTACGCCATCTGCGGCGGGACGATCAGCCGGCGGCGGCCCCCTGACTGCATGCCGACCAGTCCTTCACGCCAGCCGACGATCACATCTTTGAGGGCAACCGTCACGGGCTGGCCCCGGTCCCGGGTCTGAATGAAGTTCCGGCCGTCGACAAACTGGCCCCGGAAGTGAGCGGTCACGGTCGCATCGGCCGGCAGCGGCTCTCCGCTGCCGGCGACGACATCGACGAACCGGACGCCGCCAGCGCTCGCCTGGGTCAGGTCGAGCAGTTCGATCTTCCGGAAGTCGACCCGCGTGCTGTAGCTCTGCAGGCCGACATGCCCGAGCGGGGGATGCTGTTCGATCGGCTTGCGGCCCGGCTTGGCCCCCATGTTGAGGGCGGGGTCGTCGAGCTGCACCGTGTTGACGAGAACGTCGTTGATCTGGACGTCGATCCGCGGGCCGCGGACGCTCACCTGGCAGCGGTTCCACGCGCCGATGGCGGCCACGGGGGCGGGGGCCTGCGGCGGGACGAAGTAGTACAGGGCTCCCGTGTGCTGGGCGGCGGCGATCCCCTGGTACTTGGGGGCCGAGTCGTCGAGGAGTTGGACCTCGAAGCCGTTCGAGGCGGGGTTCCCTTCAGAAGGAAACCGGAACGCGACGCCCGTGTTCGCGCCGGCGGTGAGGCGGTACTCGAACCGCATCACGAAGTCGGTGTACTGGGTCTTCGAGCGGAGCCAGCCGCCGCCGGGAGCGACGCAGCTCAGCAGCTCTCCTTCGGCCTTCCAGGACTCGAGCTTGCCGTCGTGAATCTCCCAGCCGGTGAGATCCAGGCCGTTGTACAGGGGAACGAACTGCGGCGGACCAGGGACAGCGACTGCAACGGGCGCGACCGTCACCGGAGCGATCGGCGCGGCGGCCACCGGCGTTGTGACAGGTGCGGGGCCTCGCGCCGGAGACGCGGCCGAGATGGGTGATGGGACCGCGGGGGCCGCCGTCATGGGAGCGGCGGGTGCGGCTGTCGTGGTCGGAATCGGCGAGAGAGCAGGGGCCCCCGAGACCGGCTGCGGAGTGGTCGCGATCGGGCGGACAGGAATTCCGCCCGAAGTCGTTGCCGGAACGGGAATCGAGTTCGCGGCCGGGACCGGAACGAGCGTATTGCCGGGTGCCGCGGCGACCGGAGCAGGGGAGGGGGAGGGATTCGGAACCAGCTCCTGGGCCCGGGCGTCCCGGGCCCCTTCAAGCAGAGTCGCCATCAGGAGCAGGCCGGACGCCGTTCTTGCCCGCGGAGTCACGAAGGACATCCTGACCCGGCGATCAAGAGGGCGAAAAGTCACGGCAGTTCCTTCACTTGGGGCCCGTCGGCCGGAGAGCGCAGTCGCCGCCCGGCCGGGACGAAGAGCGGGACCGTAGCAATCCCCCGGAGAATCCCGTATCCCGACCCCAGCCCCGTTCGGCCCGACCGGCGGGTTCCGCTGGTCTCATCTGGCGAATTTCGCAATGCCCGACACGCAGCGTTCCGCGGCCCCCCGTTCCACCACTCTTCCCAGCCCCCCAGGCCCGGGGAGCCTCCCCCGACTGGTCGAGGGACTCCGCGAGCGGCTCAGTCGGGTCTCCCCCCGTCCCGAGCGGTTTGCGGTCGAGACAGTCGACGCGCTGCTGGAGCTCGGCGAGTCGTTCCGGGCGAGCGATCTCCATCTCGTTCCGCTGCCGCAGCAGCGGCTGCGGGTTCTGTACCGGATCGACGGGGTCCTCCACTGGGCCGGAGAGCTGCCCCAGAGCGGTCCCAATATCGTCGCCCGCCTCAAGGTCCTGGCGGAGCTGCTCACCTACCAGACCGACACCCCGCAGGAGGGGCGGATCCGCTCCCCCCGGAGCGACCTCGAAACCCGCGTCAGCACCTTTCCGACGGTCCACGGCGAAAAGGGGGTGGTCCGGTTCTTCGTCGGCTCGGGGCAATACCTCCTCCCGCCCGACCTCGGGTATCCCTCCGACGTGTTGGAGTGGCTGCTCGAACAGCTCCGGGCGGCGCAGGGCCTGCTCCTCGCCTGCGGTCCCGCCGGGAGCGGCAAGACGACGACCCTCTACGCAGCCCTCCGGCATCTGGTGCAGGGGGGCCCGCATCCCCGCAGCCTGTGCACTCTCGAAGACCCGATCGAGGCCCTGATCGACGGGGCCGCGCAGTCCGCGATGCAACCGCACCTCGGGTTCGACTACGCCACCGCTCTCAAGTCTCTGATGCGGCAGGACCCCGAGGTGATCATGGTCGGCGAGATCCGGGACCGGGAGACTGCCACGACCGTGTTCCAGGCCTCCCTGACCGGGCACCTCGTCCTGTCGACTTTCCATGCCGGACGGTCGGTCGAGGCGATCGGCCGGCTGCTCGACATGGGGCTCGAACCCTACGTCGTCCGGAGCGGACTGCTCGGGATCCTCACGCAGCGGCTCCTCCGCCGCCGCTGCAACTGCGAGTCCCCCCCACTCGCCTCGTCTGACGCACCGGCCGACAGTCCGTGCCCCCGCTGCGGGGGGAGCGGCTACGCCGGCCGGCTTGTCCTCGCTGAAACGTTTTCCCCCCGCCCCCCCGCGGTCAGCGAGGCGATTCTCAGGAAGCTCGAAAGCGACGAGATCGAAGCCCGCGCCGTCGCCGCCGGGTTCCGCCCGCTCCGCAGCCAGGCCCAGGCCGCTCTCAATGCCCGCCTCACCACCCCCGAAGAGGTGTGGCGGGTCCTCGGGACCGACCGCCCGCTCCCCGCCTGAACTGCCCGCTCCCCGCCCGAACCGCCGGCCCGGCCGCCGCGATCCGACGATTCCCCACCTGGCGATTCCCGGTTTCCGGACTCCCCGGCGGCGACGTTTGTTCGGCCGGACCGCCCCGGTTATCCTCCTCCGATCGCAAACACCCGATGCGAGTGTGACTTATGGAACTGCTGGATTCTCTTGGCCAGTTCATCGTCGCCGTCTGGGGGCTGGCTCTGGCCCTCATCCGGACCATCGGCCCCTGGACCCCGCTCATCGCCTGGGTCGCCTTCTGGACCCTCGCCGTCGACTGGAAGAAACTCCAGCACGTCCTGTGGGGGGGCGGAGTCATCGGCGTCGTCCTGATCGGACTCGTCTGGATGCTCGTCTGGGGGGTCGTCGCCCCGCCGGTCGACGGCCACCACTACATCTTCGGCCTCCAGCTCTCGAACTTCGTGGGGAAACTCGTCTACGTCACGACCCTGATCGTCATCATGTACCTCGGCGGCTCCGTCCAGCTCTCCGGACTGTGCGACCCGATCGGCAACGTCCTGGCGACCGCCTGGAACACCGACCTCGAACCGGCCGACGACCATCACCACGATCATGGCCATGGGGGCCACGACCACGGACATGGCGGGCACGTCAACCACGCCGATCACGGGCACGCGCACCACTGACGCTCGCCCAACAGAATCCAAAGCCGGTCCAGCTCTCTGGACCGGCTTTTTTTGTTTTTCACGGGGTGGCAACTCGAGTCGATGAAAGTCCAGCGAAGGTTGGACCGTTCCCTGGACGGAAGCGCCTCCGGCGAGGGCAGGGGCGAGCCCCTGCACCCCAACAGGCGGCCCCGATGCTTAACCTTCCCGAACACCGACCATTGGCGTCGCAGCCCGCTTAGCGCAACCCATCGTCCCACGCCGCCCCGGTCCAGCGGAACGCTGGTGCGGCGCGGGTGCGGTGGCGTTATCATTCGGGTTCTTCATCTGCGGCATTTCCTTCGTCTGACGCGACCTCATGACCACCACCAACCCTCCGGAACCCGGCCCGGAGCCCCGTCCGACCTACACCGGCATGACCCCGGTCACCTCCGACAGCGGTTTCGGCGGCCCCGCGACGGAAGCCCTGCCGGCCGACGCCCCGCTCACCCCTGAGGAAATCGAAGACGAAGCGATCCGCGGCGACTTTATGATCCGCTGGGCCGTGATCCTCATCGGCCTCCTCCTGGGCTGCACCCTCGTCAATGACTCGAGCGCCCTCGTCCGGATCCGGACCGGCGAGTTCATGCAGTCACACGGGTTCCTCCCCCCCCGCACCGACACCTTGTCGGTCGCCAGCGACGGAAAGCCCTGGGCCAACCTCTCCTGGCTCCTCGACCACCTCCTCGCCTTCACGCACCGGATCGGCGGCGGTTCCGGCCTCACGATCCTGACCGCGATCGGCGTCGGAGCCCTCTACTGGATCCTCAGCCGCATCACCCTCCCCAAACTGCCGACCTGGTGGAGCTCCCTCTGCGCCGCCCTCGCCCTCGTCGCCGCCTTCGGCTCCTACGCCCCCAGCCCGATGCTCGTGACGCTCCTCGGCGTCGCGGGCACCGCCCTGATTCTTCATCGCTGGTCTCTCAAGACCCCCGCCGGCACTCCGTGGGGACTCGTCCCCCTGTTCTGGGTCTGGGCCCAGGCCGATCCCAACGTCTTCGTCGGGATGGTGCTGCTGGTCCTCTATGTCCTCGGTGAAGCGTTCCTGCAGGACGAGCGGCCGGACCACCCGGTGAAGGGCCTCTGGATCGCCACCGCAGCCGCCGTCGGGGTCTGCCTCCTCCATCCGTTCCACATCCAGGTCTTCCGGGCTCCGCTGCAGATCTTCCGCGTCGAGCTGCCGCAGATGCGGGACTACCTCTCAGGGGTGCTGGGGAGCGCCACCGTCCTGGCCGACTTCTCGCCGCTGATCTCACCCGAGTTCAAGGCGGGGGCCGACCTGTTCGACTGGTTCGGCGTGGCCCTGATGGGGATCGCCCTCCTGGCCCAGATGCTCAACTGGAAACGGCTCAACTGGGCCTGGCTCCTGGCCTTCGTCGGCGTCAACGGCCTGGCCTGCGCCTCGGCCCGCTATCTCGCCGTCGCCAGCATCGTCAACGCGATCGTCGCCGCGATCAATGGCCAGCTCTGGTACCAGAATGCCTGCCGCCAGCAGTACACGACGAACGCCGGCGAGGTCTTCTTCTCCCGGTCCGGGCGGGCGGTCACCGTCATCGCCCTGTTCCTGATGGCGTACCTGTCGGTCAACGGCTGGCTGATCAACTCGACCGGCCGCCGGGTCGGAGTCGGGTTCCATCCCGACATGCTGCTGAACGCGAAGTCGACGAAGGAGCTCTCGGAAGACCTGTTCGACGACCGCCCCTTCCATATCTATCTGAGCCAGGGGGACTACCTGATCTGGAGCGGACGGAAGTCGTTCGTCGATTCCCGCCTGAGCCTGCATGCCGCAAGCGGCGCTTCCGCCAAGCACCTCGACGCCCGCCGCTCGCTCCTCGAAGGGAAGCCGAGCGCCGACGCCTGGAAGGCGATCTTCGACGAATACAAGATGACGCATGCGATCATCCGAATGATGACCGAATGGGATGTCGTCGACTCATTCCGGAAGCTCCGCCAGCGGGGCTGGGTCGTCACCCGCCTCGCCAGTTGCGGGATGGTCGTCTTCCGCCCCGACATCACCGACCCCGCGTTCGCCACCTTCGTCCAGAAGGAACCCCTGATGCGGGTCACGACAGCGGCGTTCCGTGACAAGCCGCCCGAAGCGAGCCTCCCGAGCGCCGCGCGCGCCTGGCCGCGGCCCACCGGGGCCTACGACCGGTGGCTCATCCAGCCCCTCGACGTGCAGTCCGAGGGGTCGCTCCTCGCCGGGCAGTACGGGACGCTGCTCGACTCCGCTCCCAACACGCCGAGCCGCGCTGTGATCCGGCTCAGGACGACGCTCGCCCTGCAGACGATCCGCGAAGCCCGGATCGGCCTCGCCCAGTCCCCCAAGAAGCCGACGGCCTACCGCAGGATGGGGAGCGCGGCGCTGCAGCTCCACGCTTTCGACTCGCAGTGGATCCAGACTTTCTCTCCGGGTGCACGGGACGAGTTCTGGCTGCGGTACGCCCTGGCCGCCTATCAGTCGGCGCAGATCATCGACCCCGAAAACTTCCAGGACCACGAGGTCCTGTTCGACCTCTGCATGGCGGCAGGGGCCCGCGACTGGGCGCTCTACCACCTCGACCGGCTCCTCGAACAGCTCCCGCCCGACAAGGTGTTGGACCAGTACCGCCAGCAGCGGAGCGAGATGGCGAAGCAGCTCCGCGAGGCGGTCGAGCAGGTCCAGAAGTCGGTCCGCTCCCAGCTCGGGATCGGCGGACCGCGGCCCAAGGCGATCCAGACGGCGCTCCAGGATGGCTGCTGGAAACTCGCCCTCGAACTGTTCGAAGAGGACATCACCGCGTTCGGGAACGACCCCGCTGCCCAGCAGCTCTATTCGCAGCTCCTGCTGTATGCCGGACGACTCGAAGAGTCGTGGCAGGTGGTCGAGTCGCAGGAGTCGCAGATTCCCCCCGCGGGCACGCCCGGCGGCGACGTGTTCGCGTCGCAGTGGCGGACCTCCGCCGCGATGGCGAACCTGATGAACGGCAACGAGGACCGCTCGATCCAGCTGTGGGACGAAGACCGGCGGGCGCTCCAGCGGGCCGCCGCCGATTCGGCGCTGACGCTGGCCCCCCTGACGATCGGCCCCCCCGCGAAGGCCGACCTCCGGTCGCTCCTCGTCTCGACGCAGTCGTTCAATGACGCCCAGCAGAGCGAGCGGGAGGCGCTCGACGGGGTCCATGCGGCGCTTGCCGAACTCGTCTGCTGGAGGAACCAGGCGGCGACGAAGCACTTCCGGGAAGTCCTCGAGCGGACCCCGGAGACGACGCAGCGGATGCGGATCGTCTACTGGATGTCGCTGCTGACCAGCGACCGCCTCGATCCGGAGCCCCCATCGATGCAGATCCCGGTCTGGGGCTCGGACATGTTCGCCGAAACCGACCCGCCGCCGGCCAAGACCGAAGAGAAGCCGCCCCAAGGAAAGCCGGAAGCCAAGCCGGCCGATCCGGCGACGGCCGATACCGCCGCCAAGAAGCCGGACGAGAAGAAACCCGAAGAGAAGAAGGGGGACGACGCTGCGAAGCCCGCCGCGGCGGACAAGCCGGCTGAGCCCGCGGAGAAGAAGGACGAAAAAGCCACTGAGGAACCGGCGAAGGACGAGAAGCCGGCGGAAGCGGCCAAGGACAACCCTGAGAAGAAGGAATAACGACGCGCGTCGTCGTCCCCCTCAGTGATCTCTGTGCCCTCTGTGGCTAGCTTCGTTTCGACTTCGCCACCGGGATCACAGAGGACACCAAAAGGCCAAAACCCCTGCGATCGCGCTCTTACGCTCCGAGCCGTTCCAGCCGGGCGACGATCGACTTGTGGAGCTGGACCACGCCCGCCCCTGTGGCGAGGAGCATCAGGAGCGAGAGGCCGCCGGCGAGGGTCATGGCGCCGACGTAGTCCGGGCCGCCGCGCATCCCGCTCAAGGGGGCGAACAGGCAGCAGCCGAGGATCGGCCAGGCGGTGAAGACGGTGAACGCCGCCAGCGGGATCGCCAGCCACGGCGACATCTCGAGCGAGAACATCGCCGTGAAGGTCACGAACACGGCAAAGACGCACAGGACCGAGACCCCGACGATCAGGACCGACGCCGCCCCGGCCGGAGTCGAGAGGGCGGTGCCGATCATGTCGGGGGAGATCAAGGGGGCCAGGACGATCAGGGCCACAGCCGGAATGAGGGCGAGCAGGCACCCCGCCACCTTCGGCGCCGAGATCCGCGCCACGCTGACCGGCACCATGAGGAGCGACGACCAGGTCTGGTCGACGAGCTCGGAGCGGTAGATCTTCGACGCGAGGAATGCCCCTTCGACGAAGACGACGATCAGTCCCGACCAGAGGCTCGTGAGAGCGACGGTCTGGAAGGTGAGCTGGTCGTATCGTCCGTTCTCGGCGAGGATCGCGATCCCGAGAACGACGACGGCGTAGATCGCGAGTTTGAGCACGACCCCCGAGGGGCCGCCGGCGACGAAGTAGAAGTCTTTCCAGGCGAGGGAGTTGTCCCAGACCCGCGGCCGCCGCTTCTTCCAGGTGAGCCACTGTCCCATCGGCCGCCGCGCGACCGCAGTATCGAGATCGGAGTTGAACCAGTCGAAGAAGACGCCCGCCGCGAGGAACAGGAGGGTGCTCATCAGGATGTTGCTGACCACCTGCCAGCTGAAGATCGGGCCGGCGAAGTTCGTGGTGAAGATCGCCTGGGCCTGGGCGAAGGCGGAGGCGTCGTACCACCACTGCACCCACTCGCGGGCGGACGCGGCCGCGCCGCCGCTGAGGGATCCGGCGCTGCTCCAGCCTCCGATGACGGAGCCGACGACGGCGGGACCGAAGTAGAAGACGATCAGCGCCGAAAGGGTCAGGACGCAGGCCCCCCCCGACCGGCGGCAGTAGGACGAGGCAAACGTCCCGAGTCCGGCGATAAAGAGAACATGGGAGAAGAGGGTCCAGTAGCTGGCGGTGACCTGGGTGCCGGTCACGCCGCCGAGCGTGACGCCGAGGATCGTGAACGGGAACTGGATCGTGAGGAGGAGCAGAACCCACACGAGGCGGGGGACCGCCTTGCCGAAGATCAGGGTGGCGGGTCCGACGTTGGCCATGCGGAGAAGGCCGATTGTCTGCTCTTCTTTTTCCTCAGTCAGAGACGTGGCGAAGTAGAACACGGCCGCCCCCATGAGGACGACGAGGTTGAGGTAGACGATGACGCGGAAGAACTCGAGGCCGGCGGCTCCCTGGCGGGCCTGGCTGGCCATGCTGACGAGGAGTGTCAGCATGAGGTAGGCGGCGATGGTGAAGCGGAGGAGGTGTCCGGGGAGTTGCCGGACCTCGGTCCGGAGACTGCGGTTCATCAGGGCGAACAGACGAAGCAGCATGACGTGTGCCCGGGTTCATTCGTCGGGGCCGTCCTGGTGCGGGGGCCCATGCGGTCTGGTGTTGGGCCGGACCGCTCGCTTCTTCTACTCGTTTTCAAGTCCGTTCGCGAGCGCGTTTCCCCAGCGTCCCGCTGGACCGGGGTGGGCGATGGCCCCCGCTTACGCAAGGACACTCTGTTCGCAGTGAGCACGAACCCCCTCCTCGCCGGCACGACGCTGCTCGCTCAAACCCATCGCCCCACGGCCACCCGGGTCCAGGGGCGGAGCTCCTGGCCGCCGGAGGCCATTCGATGTGGAACCACGGCACACAACAGACACTCGATCGCGGACCGGCGTTGAGGACGCCTCTCACCAGCACGCCCGCACTGCACTCCCCGCGGTGAAGAGAAGGGGGGTCTTTGACACCGGTGCACCAAAGCCGACGCACAGGGTTTGCCATGGTTTCACGAAGGAGCGCCTCCGGCGGGGCCAGCAGCCTGCTGGACCGGGGTGTTGAACGCCCCTACTAGACGCCGCGCGGCGTTCCCGACCGCTGGCGACGGATCTCGTAGCACAGAATCCCCGCCGCCACCGCCGCATTCAGCGAATTCGTCCGGCCCGGCTGAGGAATCGACAACGCCCCATCACACCGAGCCGCTAGCTCCGCCGAAACACCCGTCCCCTCATTCCCGATCACGAGCGCCGCCGCCCCCGACAGATCGATCTCCCACGGCGGCCGCGTCCCCTTCTCGGACGCCGCCCACACCGGCACACCCCGCGATCGCAACTCCTCCGCAATCCCCGCCAGCGACTCGACTCGCGCGAGCGCCAAGTGATTCACCGCCCCAGCCGAACTCCGCACCACCTGCGCCGTCACCTCCGCCTGCCGCGCTTCCCCCACAAACACCGCATCGACCCCCAGGATCTCCGCCGAACGGAGTATCGCCCCGAAATTGAACGGGTCCTGAATCCCATCCAGCAGCAGCACAAAGGGCTTCGGCCCCAGCCCCGCCAAAACGTCGACCCCGTCCCGATAAGGGAAGGGGGGCATCCGCGCCGCCAGACCCTGGTGATCCTCCGCCCGGATCAGGTCCCGGAACCGGCTGTCCGTCGCCGAGGCGAGCGGAATGTTCCGCTCCGCCGCCAGCCGCCGGACTTCGTCGAGCACCGCCGGAGCCAGGTCGGCGGCGTGAAGCAGTTCGTGGGGTTTCCAGACCGCCGCCCGGAGGGTCTCAAGGACGACGTTCCGCCCCCACAGCCAGCACTTCTGATGGCTCCCCATCAGCTCCCGCGCCCGGGGTCGGGTCTTCCGGCCACCCACCATCTCGCTCAGTCCCCCTCGTGTGTCAAAGGACCGGGATCGCCCCGGCAACGACGAGGATAGCCTCCCGCACCACCGGACACAGGCGCCCGGCCCGCGAAACGGCGGGATTTCCGACGTAACACATTGGAGACTCGCAACTTGACCCACTTCTCCGGGGGGTCCTATACTCCGCACCCCCTGAGCCGGAACCTGGGTTTCCGCCGTCGGGGTGACAGTCCGCGCCGGGCGGACAGATGCGGTTCCAAGGAAGCGTCCGACAGCCGGGTCTCTTCCCTCGCCCCTTTCGAGCCCCGACTCCTGACGGATCGAACACCGAAATCCATGAAAGCCGACGAAAACCCCCTCGCTCAGAACGAACTCGGCCGCCAGATCACCGGGTGGGCCGACCGCATTGAGCCGCACACCAACAAGATCCTCGGCGTCCTCCTGATCGCGACCGTGGTCACGATCGGCGTGATGCTCTACCGCCGGACCGGCACCGCCACCGCCACGAAGGCCTGGACCGAATACTACGAGTGCCAGACTGCGGCCGACTTCGAGACGTTCCTCGACGACTCCCCCGCGTCGACCCCCGCCACCCCGTGGGCGCGGATGGAAGCGGGCCGGCAGCGGCTGTTCGAAGGCTACCGGACGTCGATGACGAACCGGGCCGACAGCCTCAAGGCCCTCAAGAAGGCTCAGAACCACTTCCAGACCCTGCTCCAGGAAGAAGCCCCCCCCGAGATCCGCGAACGGGGCCTCGCCGGCCTCGCCATGGCCAACGAAGCCCTGTGCGACGGCGACGTCAAGCCGGTCACGGAGGCCTACGAGAACCTCCTCAAGGAGTATCCCGAGACCTACTACAAGGCGTGGGCCGAGCACCGCCTCGAGATCCTCAAGAAGCCGGGGACCGGGGACTTCTACAAGTGGTACGCCAAGCAGGATCCGAAGCCGACCGACCGCCCCGCGCCGCGGGATGGCCGCCCGCAGATCCCGGGCCTCGAGAACCTGCCGTCGCTCCAGAACATCTTCAATCAGGACCTGATGAAGGACGACGACAAAAAGCCCGCCGCCGGCGACGCCCCCGCCGCCCCGAAGGCCACGAACGACAAGACGACTGAAGAGAAGAAGCCGGAAGAAAAGAAGGCCGATGACAAGGCAGCCGACGCCCCGGCGAAGCCTGCCGACGAGCCGAAGAAGGAAGGCGAGCCCGCCGCAGAAATGCCGGCAGACGCCAAGCCCGCTGCGGAAGAAAAGCCCGCTGCTCCTCCGGCCGACGCTCCGAAGGACGAGGCCAAGCCCGCAACGGAAGCCAAGCCGGAATCGAAGTAGTCTCAGTCGTCGAACGACCGCGCGGCTTCGCCCCCTTCGGGCGTGGCGAGAGCCGCAAGGATCGCCGGGTCGGTCTCGTTCGCAAGCGCGCGGATCGATCCGTCCGCCATCGTAAAGAGGGTGGCCCGCTGCTCCGGGCCGCCGCTGAAACCACCCGGCGTCCCGATTCCGCGGGCCGGGTCGCGGACGTTCCAGGGTGAGCCCCACGGCTGAAGCTGATCGGCGACCTGGCCGAGCAGAATCGTGTTGCTGGTCCCGCCCGGGAATTCGTCGAGGCGTCGGCCGCGGGCGTAGCTCGGACGCTTCCGTTCCTTTGTCCGGGGTTCGTGCACCACGACCGGCATCACACGGCCGTTCGCCGCCACATGGGCCAGGCCGAACCCATCCCGATCGAAGAGCTCCGAAAGCGACGGGTTCACCATCGGCTCGATCTGGCAACGGAAGAATGCGGCATTCCTCCCCTCATTCCACGGGACCTCCAGATCCAGCCCCCCTCTGGCCCAAGCCATTCCGCCAAAGACGACCAGGAACCCTCCCCAGCCATGCAGACCGCGGCCGTCGGATGACATCGTCCCTCCGACAGGAAACGCCTTGTAAGCCGATTCGAAGTTGTACGCGGAGAGCCCGAACTCCTTCATATGCCACCGGCACTTCTGCTGAGCGGCACTCCGTACTCCTTCCACCATCACGCCCGACAGCGGAGGGGGCATCGCTACGCCGTCCGCGGCGTTTCCCTGGGCAAGCCAGATCAACTGGTACGCCGCGCCGATCGTCCCGAGGCCGAAAACGAACAGCAGTGAGAAGAGCGCCACGAGACGAATCGCGGTGACAAACGGGCGTCCCCACGTACGTCGCCTCAGCGTCCACGCCAGCAGGCCCGTCAGGAGGAGCATCGCGCTCCCCCCGAGCAGGATCGACGGCCAGTCGATCGTCATCCGCGGAACGGTCTCCCACAGCAGGTACAACCATCCGAGGAGGAGCTGTTCCCCACTGAGAGGGTCGTGCACGCAGCCTCCGAGGCCCAGCAGCAACACGGCGCCGAAGCCCCACAGGCGGAGAGGATGCGAAGCAGAGGTCTCAGGCATCGCGGAGTCTTTCTGGAAGAGATCGAGTCAGGCCCCGCGGGGCGCACTACGCAGACCGGGCTTACTCATCGAACGAAGGGAGCGGTTCTCCACCGTCCGGAGTCGCGAGGGCGGCCAGGACGTCGGGGCTTGTCGAAGCCGAGAGAGACCGCACCGATCCGTCGGCCATCCCGACCAGGACGCTCTCCTGGCCGGGAGGGGCGCTGAATCCGCCGGGCGTTCCCAGTCCCGCGGCCGGATCACGCACGTTCCGGGGAGACCCCCAGGGCTGCAACCCGGTCGACACCTGCCCCAGCAGGATCGTCGTGCTCCGGCCATCCCGGTACGCCGGGTTCGCTTCCTCGATTCTCCGCTGACGCACTCCCTTGTCCGCATCGAACACGATGATCGGCATCGCCCGGATGTTGGCGGCAATATGACTGAGGCCGAACCCCTCGGAATCGAAGAGCTCGGGGACCGACGGATTCACAACAAGATGCGTCTGGCACCGAAAGAGCGTGGCGTTCGGCTCCTCGTTCCACGGAGTCTGGAACTCCACCTTCTCGGTGCTGATGCCGGCGTAGCCCCCCAGCAGCGTCACCCACCCGTGCAGCGGACGGCCGTCCGCCGTGATGGTGCCGCCCAGCAAGAGCCCCCGGCGGGACGTCGCCAATCCTAGAACATCCCCCGTCAGGCTTCGGACTCGATAGTGAAATTGCTCCCGCCGCCTGGCGAAGGCCTTCGAGACGGGACCGGACGGGGGAGGCGAATTCGCCTGTTCCCCCTTGGGCCCCGTCCCCTGCAGGAGCCAGACGAACTGATGTCCGATTCCGACGAGAGCTGTCCCGGAAACGATCACTGCCAGAAACAGACCGCTCGACAGCATCGCGGTCCGGAGCGGTCGCCGCGCGGACCATCGCCGCAGCGAGACGGCGAGCAGCCCCACGAACACCGGAACCGCGAAGCCCCCGAGAACGAGCACTGGACCATCGACCGTCATCCGCGCCGCGGCCTGAGTCGGGAACGTAAACCATCCCAGCCAGAACTGCTCCACGCAGAGGGGATCGACGAGACACCCCGTCAGGGAGAGCAGAAAGCCGCCGAGCAGGCCCCACTGCCACGCCGCGGGCGCTGGCGGAATTGCGCGAGCCGGAGAGTCACTCATGGCTCCCCTCCGCGGGACCGGCCGCGACGGGTTCCCGGCGTCGGGCGGAGTGGTCGGCCGCCGCTACGGCCCGCAGCTCCGGAGTCGCCATTTCGACGAGTTCCCCATTGGTCAGCAGCACAAACCGCGGGCCGTCGACGAACTCCGGCTCATAGGCGTAAAGACGTCCCTCCGTCTCCACCCGGCGATTCGCCGTCGTGATGTAGCGCAGTCCGGGAAACCCCGGGAGCTCCCCCGCCGATCCGAGTTGTTCCATCGCCGGCAGTTCCCCTCCGCCGAGCGCCGCATGCTGCCACGCCCGGCTCCGGAGCGTTTCCATCGCAGCCTTCCGCGAGCTTCGCGCGTCGGCCGCGGGATCGGCGGGAGACGGGGCGAGCCGGTAGGTCCATCCCTGCTTCTTCCACGCCCCCGGCGTCATCAGTTCCCGCGCGCCGGAGATCATCACCAGGACGATCAGGAACGCGAGTCCTCCGAGGACCATCACGCGAAACTCCGAGCCGGTCGACAGTCGCGGCAGGAAGGGAACGTCCCGAGCCAAACCGTTCCAGAGGAACTTGACGGCATATCCGGTGACGGCGAGGGTCATCAGAAAGAACGAGATCGCCTGCCACCGACGCGGCGCGGAACCGGACGGAAGCTGGCGTCGTTCCCAAGACGGGGTGGACTCGGCGGTCCAGTCGGTCGGAAGCGGCGCGGGCATTCCCGCCCGGGCCGGGGCTGCGACATGCAGACTCCCGGCCAGGGTGACCACGAACAACAGCCAGCGCATACGTCCCCCTGAACGCTCGGTCCGCGATGAGAAGGCCGCCCGTGACTCGCACCTCGGAGCAGGAGGCGGACGGACGGACGGATGGTCTTCGTACGCAGCGACTCGCGAAGTCGTTGGCGAAATCGCGGCAGGAGACTCGAGGCTCGGTGGATTCTTCTCCGGCCGAATCCTCCCCAGGCCCCGGTTATCGCGATGCGGCGTAGCCGAAGATCACCGTGATGATCGCAAACACGACTGTGAGCGCGTGATACCCAGCCCGGAGGTACCAGCGGGTGAGAAGCGCTTCCGGGTGGAACAGGACGAACTGGAGGAGCAGCCGGGTTCCCCAGAAGAGGGCGATGAAGCCGCAGACGAGCCGGGCCAGCGGCGAACCCGTCGCCAGATCCGGCGCGGCGAGGAGTCCGATCGCTCCGAGGCCGATGATCGTCAGGACGATGAACGCCCCGTGCGTCCAGACGAGTTGGCGGGTCACGATCGACAGCGGCTTCAGCTCGTTCCGCCAGTCGAGCACCTGCGGCACGAGGGCGCTCGCGATCAGGATTCCGAAGTGAAGTCCCCCGCCAATGCGGAGCAGCGATGTGAGAAGGTCTGTGGTCATGATGCCGCTCCCAGAGCGGTCAGGAAGGGAATGAGGACGACCCGCAGGAACGGCGGGTGAAACAGCCAGCCGACCGGCCCGAGGATGAAGAGGGCGGTCACAGCCCAGCCCCCGACGCCGCGGTCGAGGCCGAGCATTCGAGCGAACGACGATCGCTGCAGCAGGAGACCCAGGTACTGGACCACGAAGTACGCGGTCGGCAGTCCGTACCCGCCTCCGGCCGGGACGGAGATGGCGACGTCGTGGATCACCCCCGAGACCAGGAACACCATCGCGACCGCCCAGCGGGCGCCGAACCAGCGGGTGGCGGGGCGGAAGATCCAGGCGTGCGAAAAATCCCGGAAGGCGCGGTTCCAGCGGCGGCCCCAGAACTCTTCGAGCGAGGTCGCCCGGAGCGGAGCGTCCATGATCGACCGGACCGGGACGCCGCGACGATTCCAGGCCCACTGCAGCACCCGGAACGCTCCGAAGTGAAGCAGCAGCGCGATCCCGACCAGACCGAGCCATCCCTGCAGCAGATCCGAGATCCCGGCCGCCCGCGGCGACAGCCCCCAGACGAGGGTCGCTCCGGCAACGAGTTCCAGGAGCGGAATCGTCAGGTCACGAACGGAGGGGGCGGGAGCGGGGACCGTTCCGCCCGCGATGAACGGCGCCGGGTCGAGTCCCGGCCAGCCGAAGAGGTAGCCGGCTCGCAGTCCCGCCGTCATCCGCCCTGCAACCGGCCAGACCGAGATCGCTTTCAGCACTCCGAACAGGGCGAAGCAGATCGCCCACATCAGCTGCCAGTTCGCCATCGTCATAAAGCCGGACATCGGATTCGCCTCTCTTGAGAGTCGAACCGCAATGTCCGGCCGGACTTAACGCCGCTTCGGATAGCCCGGAGCCCCGTGGTCGTCACGCCTCGGCGGCGGCCCAGACGATCCCCCGCCAGTCGGTCGCGGCGATCCGTCCTTTCCACCGCGGGGCGACGAAGACCCGGACCCGCTTCACGTACTCGTCGAACTGCGTCCGGGCGAGGGCGTCGACCACCGGCGAGACGATCCGGAGCGGCCGGTAGACCTCCTCCTTCGGGAAGTAGACGTCGATCGCCATCTCGATCTCCCGGTGCGGCGGCGGGGCGTCGATCAGGACATCGGTCGCGGCGACCGGTTCTCCCCACGCGGCAGAGAGGCGTTCCGCAACGCCGCGCGACAGCGTCACCAGATCGCTGTAGGGGCGGCGAGCGACCTTCTTATAGACATCCTCCGCCTGGTAGTGGCTGAACTCGGCAGCCCGCTTATAGATCTCTCTTCGCGTACCGAAAATCCCTTCGAACAGCCCCGCGCACTCCTGGCCCCGGGCGACCGTGCGGAGGTGGTCGATCATCCGCTCCTCGGTCATCCCGAGCAGCCCCGACAGGTCGAGGCCACGGTAGATCTCGTAGAACCCCCGGGCGAACATGCTCGTCGCCGCCCGGACCGCGTGGTGCCAGTAGACCTCGCTGAACATGACGTACCGGGCAAAAACCATCAGCTCCGCCGCGGTCTTCCCCTTGGAGGTGATCGCCAGGCCATCCCCCTTCTCGTTGAGGACCAGCGACTGGATCAGCCGCTGCTTGTCGAAGTTCCGCCCGTACGGGACGCCGCAGTGGTGGCTGTCCCGGTCGAGGTAGTCCATCTTGTCGATGTCGATCGGGCCCGACAGGATCGAGCGGAGCAGCCGCAGGGAAGGGGACTCCGTCCGCTTGGTCAGGACGTCGAGGACCTCCGCCGGCTCGATTCCCCACTCCCGGCGGAGGACCTCCGCCAGCTCGCTCTCGGGAGCGAGAAAGCGGAGGGCGTGGCTCTCGTGCGGGGGCATCCCCGTGAGGTGCATGTCCTCGATCGGGTGGCAGAAGGGCCAGTGGCCGAGATCGTGGAGCAGGGCGGAGGCGATCAGGACCTCCGCCTGATGGACGGTGACAAGCTGTGGGAAGCGGGCATCCCGCCGCAGCTGCTGCAGGTACCGGAGAGCGTTGTGGTAGACCCCCAGGGCGTGCTCGAAGCGGGTGTGGCGGGCGCCCGGATAGACCCGGTGGACCAGCCCGAGCTGGGTCACGTGATTGAGCCGCTGGAATTCGGCGCAGTCGATCAGGGCCCGGACCCGCGGGGTGAGCGGGACGTTCTGCTCCATCGGAATGCGGATCAGCTGCCGCCCCGCCTCCAGCTCGACCAGCTCCGGAATCTCCTCAAACCCTCGCACGGCACGCCTTTCCACGACTCAAATCAGACCTGAGCAGGTGTCCATCACTGGCCGCAGCCTAGCTCCCCGTCCCGGCCGAGAAAACCGACCGTAGGGAGAATGCTCCCTCTCCCCTCCGGAGTTGTGCCGAGGGAGCACAGTTTCCTCCGTCCGTCCTGATGCCGACATACAGCAAAATCGCGCCGGGCGCCGCCGCGGGGGCGGGTTTCCGAACTGGGAAAATTGACCGCCGAATCGGGGGGGACGATACTCTGGAAGATTCCACTCCCCGTCTGTCCCCGTCATTCCCTCGGGCCTTTTCCCTTCGGATCCCGGTCTTGAAGACACCGCCGCATCCGCACTCCATGGACGATCAGATTCGAGCGATGCTGCAGTATGCCACCGGGCAGCAGCACCCGCTCCGGATCGCCGTTCAGTCCGCGGACGGGCTGAAAACCGAGACGGTCGAGCTCGCCTCGCCGTACGCGATCCTCGGCCGGGGGCAGGGGGTCGACCTGTTCCTCGACGGGGAGATCGTCGCCTTCCGGCACGCCTACCTGCAGGTGATCGGCAACCGGGTCTGCTGCATCGACCTCTTCTCGCTCAACGGCATCGCCTGGGAAGGCCCGGCGAACGCCCCCTGGCTGACCGCCGCGAACCGCCTCAAGATCGGGAACCACTGGCTGCAGCTCGAAGGGGACCACTGGATCGCCGACGGGCTTCCCTCGCCGATCGACTTCAAACCCCGCGAAGAGCAGCGGGTCGAGTACGGCACGCTCCCGACGGTCGATCTGCAGCTCCTCAATACCCCCGCCAAGGGGGCGGTCTGGCCAATCAACCGGGTGATTACGCTCGTCGGCCGGGATGAGCGGTGCCGGATCAAGATCGCCGACGACCGGGTCTCCAAGGTCCACTGCAGCCTGCTGCTCCTGCCGACCGGCCTGTGGGTCGTCGACCTCCTCGGCAAGGGGGGGATCAAGCTCAACGGCTACGAGTGCCGCTGCGGCTACGTCGCTCAGGGATGCGAGCTGCAGATCGGCGAGTACGTCATCACCGCACAGTACCCCGACGCGGTCGCGGCCGCCGCGGCAAGCTCCGCCGCCAGCCAGAGCTCCGGCTCGTTCTCGACCCGGATCAACAAGGTGTTCAAGGTCGAGACGATCAGCGACACCGTGATCGTGATCCCGATGGGGGACCTCAGCGACTTCAGCTACAAAGAGATCCATCTCGACGCCAGCCGGATCACCGAGCTCTTCACGCAGCACGGCTACCGGAACGTGATCGTCGACTTCAGCGTCCGGCCCTACGTCGGGTCGACCATCATCGACGCCGTCGTCGGCTTCTGCCGGATGGCGAAGGGGACCGCCTCGTTCTGCGAAGTCTCTCCCGAGATGCGCAGCTCCTTCGACGAGATGAAGCTCACCACCGTCTGGCCGATGTACCCGACCCGCCAGGAGGCGCTGCAGGGGGTTTACCAGGTGTGACCGCCGCGGCGGACCCGCGCGTCCCCGGACGCGCGGCGGGTCGGCCCGGTCTCTCGCGGCCGCTCCGCTCACTCCCATCTGCCGGCCCGGAAGGATCCGAAATGCAACTTGCGGCCCTGACGATCTTTCATGTCCGCATCCCGTTGCGGCGTGAGGTTCGCCACGCCTCACACAGCCGGACTGAGACCGATTCGCTCGTCGTCCGGAGCGACTGGACCAGCGGCCTCACCGGCTGGGGGGAGGGCCTGCCGCGGCATTACGTCACCGGCGAGACGATCGACGACGCCTGGCGGCTGCTCGAGACGACCGACTTCGACGCCCAGCTCGGCGGCCCCGACCGCTCCCTCGACGATCTGCTGGCGAGCATCCTGCGGCTCGATCTCGGCCCGCTCCCCGAAGGAGTCCGGACCTGCTTCGGAAACTCCGCCCGCTGCGCCGTCGAGCTGAGCCTCCTGGACGGGCTCTGCCGGCACGAGGGGATTCCGTTCTCGCGGCTGGTGGACCTCGCCCCGCAGTGCGCCGCGATCCGCGGACACTATCCGGTGACCTGCTACAGCGCGGCGATCACCTCGATGTCCCGCCGCAAGGCGGCCTTCCAGGCGCTCCTCTTCCGGGCGGCCCGGTTCCGGGCCTGCAAGATCAAGGTGACGGGGCGGCCGGAGGACCCGGAACTCGTCCGGCGGCTCCACCGGATCCTCGGGTCCCGGATCGAGCTCCGGATCGACGCCAACGAATCGTGGGATGTCGACTCGCTCCGGGAGCGGATGGAATCGTTCATCCCGTATGACGTGAAGGCGGTCGAGCAGCCTGTGCCGATCGCCGAGGTCCCCCGGCTGGCGGGATCGCGCGGGACGTGGCCGATCCCGATCATGCTCGACGAGTCCCTCTGCAGCCTCGACGACGCCGACACGGCGATCCGCGAAGGGACCTGCGACCTGTTCAACATCCGGCTCTCGAAGTGCGGCGGCTTCCTGCCGGCGCTCCGGATCGCGGCCCGGGCCCAGGCGGCGGGGATCGGCTACCAGCTCGGCTGCCAAGTGGGGGAGACCGGGATCCTCTCGGCCGCGGGACGGCACTTCGCGTCGGCGGTCTCGGGGCTTCTCTGGACCGAGGGGAGCTTCGACCGGTTCCTGGTCCGAGAGCGGCTGACGAAGCAGGACCTGACGTTCGGCTGGGGGGGCCGGGCGGCACCGCTCGTCGGCCCGGGGCTCGGCGTCGACATCGACCGCGAGGCCCTGGAGCGGGTCACGATCCGCTCGATGCAACGGGTGATCGACTGATCTGCGGAGCGTCTCTGCATCCGTCTTCGTATCAGCCACAGAGTGCACAGAGGACACGGAGGGGAGCCGCGTTCGCATCCTCTGGATGCCGCCGAGTGCCACCAGCCTCGACTGCCAACACTCAGAGTCCTCTGTGCCCTCTGTGGCAAAGACTGGTTGAGCCGTCGCGTCAGTCGAGATACCGGAAGTCGATTGACGCGACGAGCGTCTGCACAAGTGCCGTCCAGCGGTCGAGTTGCTCCTTCGGATTCACCGGAGCGGGCTCCTTCAGAAACGCCTCGAACGCGGCCCGTTCGACGTCGCTCGGATTGCGGCCGAGGGCTTCTGCACTCAGCCGGACGAGACGCGCTCCGTCGTCGAGATCCGTCTTGAGCAGCCGCTCCGCCGTCTGCCGCGACTGGGCGAGGACGAGCGGGTTGTTCATGAGGAACAGCGACTGCGTCGGGAGGGTCGTGACGTTGCGGGCTCCGACAGGACTGTTCGGGTCGGCGAAGTCGAAGACGCCGAACAGCTCCGGCAGGCGGTTGCGGAAGATCGGGAGGTAGATCGCCCGCCGGCCGACGTAGAACTTGTAACCATACTCGCTCTTCGTTCCCGGCCGGACGGTGTCGCCGCCGACCGACCGGTCGAGCGTCCCCCCCAGGGCGAGGAGCGAATCGTAGAGCTCTTCCGCATCGAGCCGCTTGCGGCGGGCGTGCGAGAGGAACCGATTCTCGGGATCCTGTTCCTTGGCCGCGGGGGAGGGCTGGCTGGCGAGACGGTAGGTCCGCGAGAGAAGCATCGCGCGGATCAATCGCTTCGTGGACCATCCGTCGTCGACGAACCGCAGGGCCAGGTCGTCGAGCAGTTCCGGGTGCGACGGTGTTTCGCCCGTCGAGCCGAAGTTGTCGACCGTCCGGACGAGCCCCGCGCCGAACAGGTGATGCCAGACCCGGTTCACGTAGACCCGCGCGGTGAGGGGGTTGTCCCGGCTGGCGATCCAGCGGGCGAGCTCCAGGCGGCCGCTCGTTCCGAGGGCGGGGTTCGCCGCGCCGGCCCCTTCCACGGAGGCGACCTGCAGGAAGCCGCGGGGGACCGTCGGACCGCGGTGCTTGTAGCTCCCTCTGATACAGACGTAACCGTCCTCGACTTTCTTTTCGTCCCGCACCGAGGGGACCTTGGGAGGAGCGGGAGGAGCCGCAGCTTTGAGCTCCGTGAGCCGGCCGTTCATCTGCTCCATCGTCTTCCGGAGCGCGACCATCGTGTCGACCACCGCCGTGACGTCGCCGGTCTCGGACGCGGCCTGAGGAGCGGCAGCGGTCGCATCGTCCAGGGGGGCCGCATCGACCGGCAGGAACTGAACGGCGTCGGCGATGACGACGCCGGTCGTCCCCTCGGTCGAGATCGTGACGACCGCCGTCTGGTCGTTCGCGAACCGGTACCGGCCGAGCGAGCGGAACAGGCCGTCGATCGGCGGAGCGACCGTCTGGTCGACATGCACGAGCGCCTCGCCGGCGGGATGCGTGATCCGGACCGGGACGTGGCGGGCCCGGCTGTCAGTGGCGTGGTACGCCAGCCGGACTTCGTAGTCGCCGCTCTTGGGGAGGTCGGCACTGAAGGTGATCCGCTTCTCCCCTTTGCCGCTCTTCGCGTCGTGGCGGTAGCCCTCGCCGACGAACGATTTCACGGAGGTGGAGGTGGTCCATTCGCCGGTCGTCACTGCCATCGCATCGTCGACGACGATCCCCGGCAGCGACGCCACCGGCACGATCCCTCCTGAGGTCGGGGCCGTGGCGAGCGAAAACTTGGGGAGCAGCAACAGCGTCCCGACCGCGGTCTCTCCCTCGCCGGAGGCCACGACGGTCACGGAATGCTTCGAGTCGGGCGTGAACGAAAAATCTCCGAGCGAAACGAACCGCCCGCCGAGCCGGGGGAGGGTCGTCTGGTCGAGCGTCACCGTCGCTTCGCCGTTCGCCTGCCGGATCCGGACCTGGACCCGCTTCGAGCGGCGTTCACTGGAGACGTAGGCCAGTCGGACTTCGTACGGCCCGGCCGCGACCACCGCGCGACCGACCTCGAACACCGCTTCTCCGGCCCCGGCCGAAACCTGTTCGTCCCGCTCGCTCCCCGGGGCGAGAAGCGTCGAAGGGGACTTTTCCCAGTTTCCTTCATAGCGGGCGAATTTGCTCCCCAGGATGACCACCGGGTTCTTCTTCTCGAGCGTCCGCAGTTCCTTCTCGGTCTCCGCCAGCCGCTTCTCGATCGACCCCTTCTGCTCTTCGTAGACGGCCAGCTTCCGCTCGACTTCCGGCGGGCGGGGAAGGGGCTTCGTGACCCAAGTCGAGACGTTGTCGTGAATCAGCGTCTGAGTGCTCCGGAAGATTCCCGCGAGGGCGTAGTAGTCCGCCGTCGGGATCGGATCGAACTTGTGGTCATGGCACCGGGCGCAGCCGATCGTCTGCCCGAGGAACACCTTTCCGAGGGTGTCGAGCTGCTCGTCGATGACGTCCATCTCGAGCTGCGTCTTGTCCTGCTCCTCGTAGTTGGTCGGGCCGAGGGCGAGGAACGACGTCGCCGTGACCTGCTCGGCCCCCTCCTCCAGATTCGCCAGCGGGAGCTGGTCCCCCGCAATCTGCTCGACGACGAACCGGTCGAACGGCTTGTCGCTGTTGAAGGCGTCGACGACGTAGTCCCGGTACCGCCACGCCTCCGGGATCAGCATCGAGCGGCCGCCGCCGGTCGACTCCGAGAACCGGGCCAGGTCGAGCCAGTGCCGCCCCCACCGTTCTCCGAAATGGGGGGAGGCCAGGAGCCGGTCGACGACCGTCCCGAACGCGGCCGCATCGTCGGCCGCATCCGCGACGAACGCCTCGATCTCGGCCACCGTCGGGGGGAGCCCCGTCAGGTCGAACGTCGCCCGGCGGATCAGCGTCCGGCGGGCCGCCAGTTCGGCCGGGACAAGTCCCTGGGCCTTCCAGCCGTGCGCCACGAACCGGTCAATCCGGGTCGTCGACCACTCGGGCCGGTCGACATCAGGAACCGCCACCGCCGCCACCGGGCGGTACGACCAGAACTGCCGCCCCGCTGCGAGATCGATCGTCCGGGCCGCTGAAGCGGACGTCCCCTCCCGCGGATCCGGCGCCCCCATCCCGATCCACTTCTCGAACGCCTTCACCACCGTCTCCGGCAGCCGCCGCTCCGGAGGCATCTCGAACGTCTCGTGCTTCAGTGCCCCCAGGATCAGGCTCTCGTCCGCTTTCCCCGGAACGACCGCCGGACCGGAATCCCCCCCCTTGCGGATCCCCTCGCGGGTGTCGACCAGCAGCCCCCCTTTGACGATCTTCGACTTGGCAGAATGGCACTCATAACAGTGCTCGACCAGAACCGGCCGGATCTCCCGCTCGAAGAAGTCGCTCCCCTCGTCCGCCCAGATGGGACGTAGCAACGCTCCGAACAGCAGACCCACCGCGAATACGCTTCGCATACGGCACTCCGGACTGGCCGACCCCGACTTCCTCCGTGGAGTGTACGGCGCGGGCCGCATGGCGGAAAAGCGGTGTCGCCCCTGTGAATCAGCCTCCACGCCGGCGGGGCATTCCGGTCGATGCCGTTAAGGAATCGAGGATTCTGCGGGTCAGGAGAGAGCCCCCGGAGGAGCCTCGGCCGAAGAACGTTCCGAATGCACATCGAAGATTGCACCGTTCCCTGTGCGGAAGCGCCTCCGGCGAGGGCAGGGGCGAGCCCCTGCACCCCGGCAATGGCGCAGCCATCGACGCAGGTGTCTACAATCTCTTTTGACGAACAGCAGGATCCACCCCGCAGAAGGAACTCCAGCGTGAACATCCTCGTCACCGGGTCCAGCGGCCTCATCGGCGGCAAACTCATCCCCCGTCTCCGCGACGCCGGACACCAGGTCTTCCGGCTCGTCCGCCGCAAACCGACTGCCCCCGACCAGCGCCGCTGGAACCCCGAAGAACGGGTCGACCCCGTGGTTCTCGACCGCATCGACACTGTTATTCATTTGGCCGGCGACAACATCGCCGAAGGCCGCTGGACCGAAGAGAAGAAACGCCAGATCCGCGACTCCCGCGTCACCGGCACCCGCCGCCTCGCCGAAGCGATCGCCGAAGCGTCCGCTCCCCCTAAGACCCTCGTCTGCGCCTCCGCCATCGGCTACTACGGCAACCGTGGCGACGAACTCCTCGACGAAACCAGCCCCCCCGGCACCGGCTTCCTCCCCGACGTCTGCCGCGAATGGGAAGCGGCCGCCGAACCGGCCCGCGCCAAGGGAGTTCGCGTCGCCCACGTCCGCCTCGGCGTCGTCCTCAGCACCGAAGGGGGGGCCCTCGCCAAGATGCTCCTCCCGTTCAAAATGGGAGTCGGCGGAGTCGTCGGCAACGGCAAACAATACTGGAGCTGCGTCAACGTCGACGATGCGGTGGGGGCGTTCCAGTACGCCGCGGAGAACGACTCCATCCGCGGACCGGTCAACGCCGTCTGCCCCGAGCCCGTCACCAATTACGACTTCACCAAGACCCTCGGCCGGATCCTCGGCCGCCCCACCCTCTTTCCGCTCCCCGCCACGATGGCCCGGCTCGCCCTCGGCCAGATGGCGGATGACCTGCTGCTGGCGAGCGCCCGGGTGGTTCCGAAGACGCTGCAGGGGGCCGGGTTCCCCTTTGCCCATCCCACGGTCGAGTCCGCCATCCGGGGCGCTCTCGAATCGCATCGATAATTTTTCCAACGCTCGGGCACCGGCCGACGTAGTCGCGACCGTCTGAATCGCAGGGGAGAGGTGCGCACCCCGCTCGCCTCTCCGCAGTTGGCTCGAATTCCGGGGAACCGCACGGAGAGAATCATGGCGATGCCCAGCGTGGCGTGGAGGCGTTCCGGAGTCCTGGTCCTGCTGGCAGGGCTCTTGCTCGTCGGCTGGTCCCACGGCCAGGCCAAACCGGGTCCGGTCGCGCCGGAGAAACTTCTTCCCGAAAAATCGCTCCTCTTCATCCGCTTCGACGGCATGAAGGCCCACTCGGCCGCGATGGAGAAGACCGCCGCCTACGACGCCCTCTACCGTTCGGACCTGATCCCGACCGTCAGCCACGCGGTCAAAGGACTCTCCGCCCAGGCTCCCCCGGAAGCTCAGCAGGCCATCGCCGACGCCACGACGGCTCTGCTCGGAGCGGTCGACGACGGCATCGACCTCGGCGTCACGCTCGACACCGCGAGCGGCGGCCCGCCGGTCCTGTGGGGGGTGGTCGTCCTGCGGAACAGCGGAAAGCTCGAACCCCGCGTCATCAAGGCGCTCAAGAGCGCCCTCGAAGGGGAGATCGAGCTGCAGACGAAGACCGAGAAGGGACGTCGCATCACCTCCGGCCGGATGAAACAGGGGCCGTTCGAGATCGGCCTGTGGGCCGAAGGAGAGCACCTCGTTGCCGCCTTCGGACTGAACGCCGTTCAGCACGCCCTGGCGGTCGCCACCGGCGACGCCCCCAACGTCACCGCCAACCCCTCGTTCGCCGAGTTCACGAAGTCGAAGAGTTTCGAAGTCTGCACCACCGCCTGGTTCGACTTCGGGGCGCTCCGGGAGATGTTCGGCGCGATGACGCTCCCCGTTCGCGGAGCGACCGAGCCCAGAACCGTCCGGAATGTCGCCGAGACGCTCGGCCTCGGGAAGGTCGGCCGGATCATCTACCAGGGGGGGGTGAAGGACCGGAGTCTCTGGACCGAGGTCTTCGTCGAGGCCCCCGGCCCGCACACAGGGCTTCTGTCGCTGGCGAATTCCAAGCCGATCACGCTCGCGGATCTCCCGCCGCTCCCCGCCGACTGCACCGCCTTCGCCGCCGGGACGAACGACTGGACGGCGATCTATGACCAGCTCCTGACGACAGTGAAGGGGATCGAACAGATCGTCCCCGAAGAGGACCGCTGGGGGACCGAGCAGGTGGTCGAGGTCATCGAAGACCAGCTCGGGTTCAAGGTCCGGGACGACCTCGCCGCGGCGCTCGGCGACGTCCTGTGCGTCTACCACGACGGGCAGTTGCCCCTCTTCATGGATGGGGCGGTCGCGGTTGCCGAGGTCCAGGACGCCGCGAAGCTCGAGAAGACGATGACCCGGATCGTCGAGACCGTCCGGGCCAATGCCGGACCGGCCGTGAACGTCCGGCAGGTCAAGAAGGGGGGGAACGTCCTGACGGTGTTCGAGATCCCGCAGGCGGGGATCCTGACTCCGACCTTCTGCGTCACCGACAAGTGGTTCTGCCTCGCCATGACGCCACAGCCGGTGGAGGCGTTCCTGCTTCGGCTCAATGGAAAACTGCCGAAGTGGGCTCCGGGGGAGGAAACCAAGGCGGCCCTCGCGGCGCTCCCGATGGACGTTACGTCGATCTCGATGCGGGATCCCCGGTCGTCGATCCGGTTTATCGTCGGACTCGCCCCGACCATCACCGGCCTCGTGAAGACCGGGATGGCCCAGGCCCGTCGGTTCGGGGCGCAGGTCCCCGAGCTCCCGATTTCGATCGCGGACCTCCCCCCAGCCGAGGTCGTGTCGCATCCCCTCTTCCCGAACTTCACGGTGACGCAGTCGAGCCCGAAGGGAATCCGCCTCGTCAACCGCTCGTCCCTGCCGGGGCTGATCGAAGGGGGACCGGCGGTCGCCGCCGTGGGGGTGGCGATCCTGCTCCCGGCGGTCCAGCAGGCCCGGGCCGCCGCGCGGCGGACGCAATCGATGAACAACATGAAGATGCTGGGGCTCGCCCTCCACAACTTCCACGACACGTTCAACGCCTTCCCCGCCGGAACGCGGCCCGTCGACGACGACACCCTGAAGCCCGACCAGCGGTCGAGCTGGCTCGTCTCGATCCTGCCCTATGTGGATCAGGCCGCACTCTACAACCAGGTGACCGACAACAAGGGAGAGTGGAACGCCGAAGCGTATCGGGACAAGGTGGCGGTCCGGATCCCGTTGTTCCTGAACCCCTCGATCGCCGACGATCCGAACGCCGAGTACGGCCCGACCCACTATGTCGGGGTCGCCGGGCTGACCGAGAAGGGGCCGACCTCCAAGGTGACCGACACCGACATCGCCGGGGTCTTCGCCTACGACCGGCAGACGCACCTCCGCGACATCACGGACGGGACGTCCAACACGATCATGGTGGTCGAAGTCATGAAGGACCCCGGTCCCTGGGCCGAGGGGGGGAAATCGACGATCCGGCCGTTCACGAAGAAGCCTTACTTCAAGGGCCCCGACGGGATCGGCGGGCCGATCCCTGGCGTCAACGGGGTTCTGATGGGGGACGGCTCGGTCCGGATGGTCTCCGACAAGATCGACGCCGCCACCGTCGAAGCCCTGACGACGATCGCCGGCGGGGAAGTCGTCGCCGACTTCTGACGCGGCCGCAAAGCCTCTGACTCTTCGATCCGAGCTGGGTTCGACCACGAACCCGGCTCGGATTTTCATTGGTGGAGTGCAGTTTTCAACAGCCGCAGGCGCACCTCACTGCCCGCAACCCGTTGATGCCAAAACGGTTGTATCACCAGGGCACCCCAAGCACTTCACAACTCAGGGGTGTTGATCCAAGCGGAGCGATCCCTCGTTGTCGTGCTATCCGGTCAGTACCGGGACGGGGGATGCGCGGGGGGACGATCGCATGTCGAGTCTCACCGCCGGCTCGTCCGGTCTCGCCGGAAAGGTCGCTGTTGACGCTGTTTGGCGCGTCCCATAGCCTCGCCGCGCCGTTCCAGACACCGTGGATTCGCTCTCGAGAAAGCCCCGCTCATGTCGACCCCGAAAGCCCCTCCTGCCGCGGCCCCGGCTGCCAAGCATGACAGCGGGAAGGACAGCATCCTGCTGTTCTCGTTCCCCAAGATCATCTTCCTGTACCCGGCCTACTTCGTCGCCATCGCGGCGGGGATCTGGACCTGGTTTGAGCGGGCGGACATCAACTCGGCCGGGCACCAGATCGCCGCCTGGACCTTCCTGGTGACTCTCTCGCTGAACCTCGTCGTCCTCTCGTTCGACTTCCCCCGGACGACGTCGCTGACGCTGTTCTTCTTCATCGTGATGGTCGTGCTGGGCCTCGCGCTGACTTCCGTCTACATGCCGAACGTGTTACCCGGCCTCAGGAGCGCTCTCGTCGCGATCAAGCCCGTGGCGAACCACTCCTTCTTCTTCCTGTTCGCCGGGGTCATGACCCTGATCTACGCCGGCGTCTGGATCCACTCCCGCTTCGACTACTGGGAAGTCCGGAGCAACGAGCTCCTGCATCACCACGGCTTCATGAGCGACCTCGAGCGGTTCCCGGCCCCGCAGCTCAAGATCGACAAGGAAGTCAACGACATCTTCGAGTACATCCTCCTCGGCGCCGGCCGGCTGATCCTCCACCCCAGCAACGAACGGCGGGCGATCGTCCTCGAGAACGTCGTCCGGATCGCCAAGAAGGAAGCGGCGATCACGAAGCTCCTCGGCACGATGCAGGTCCGGGTCCGCCCGGCCGACGAAGAGTAGTCGTCTCCCCCGCCGCGTCCGTCCGCGTCGATCACCATTCCGCTGAGGGCTCTCCCATGATCATTCGCCGCATCGATCCGGTCTCGCTCGGAAAAATCCAGGGGCTCGTCATGGCCGTGTTCGGCCTGATCGGTGCGATGCTCTGGGGGGGGATGCTCGCCATCGGCGGCATGGCCGCGATGAATGCCGGCGGCCCCGGCGGCGGTCCAGGGGGCGGCCCCCCAGCGGGTGTCGGGGCGCTCATGGGAGGGCTGGCCCTCGTGATGGTCATCGCCATGCCGGTCATGTACGGCGTGATGGGCTTCGTCGGTGGAATCATTGCCGGGGTGGTCTACAACCTGGCATCCGGCTTCCTCGGCGGACTCGAGGTCGAAGTCGATTTCCAGGGTGAGCACCTGGAAACGGAATCGTAATCCCGCAAGGCCCAGGCCTGCCCGCGCGGAGATTCGGACGGCTCAGGAGGTGTTCCGGGCCGGACCGATTGGCTACTATTGATGGATCGTGAAACGGGGCGTGGCTGCCCCGTTCGAGCCCAGGGATTTTGACGGGGAAGCTTTGCCAATGGATCTGCATTCAGATTCTCTCAATCGTGATACGGCTGATCGCGGTTCTGTCCGCCGTCGCTGGAGCCGGCCGGCCATCGTCTCGGTCTTCTGCCTGGTCCTCCTCGGAACCGTTCTGAGCTTCGTCCCCTCCCGCTCCGGCATGACGCTGCGGGAGCTCGCGGCGGCGGAAGAGCCCAAGGGAAAGGCCCCCACGGAGAACCCGTTCCCGGGACGGTTCCCCGCCCCCAGCCTCGAAGGGGGAGTGGAGTGGCTCAATACGTCGGGTGAGATCTCCCTCAAGGATCTGCGGGGGAAGATCGTCATCCTCGACTTCTGGACGTACTGCTGCATCAACTGCATCCACGTCCTCCCCGATCTCAAGATGCTGGAGAAGAAGTACGAGAACCAGCTCGTCGTGATCGGCGTCCACCACCCGAAGTTCGAGAACGAGCGGGACACCGAAAACATCCGCCGGGCGATCCTCCGCTATGAAATCTCCCACCCGGTCGTGAACGACGCCAACCGGGTCCTGGCCGAGAAGTATCAGTTCAGCAGCTGGCCGACGCTGGTCCTGATCGACCCCGAAGGGAACTTCGTCGGGCAGCAGCCCGGTGAAGGGACCGGCGAGCTGTTCGACATGGTCGTCGGCAAGATGATCGCCTACCACCGGGCCAAGGGGACCCTCGACGAGACCCCGATCCGCTTCAACCTCGAGCGGGCCAAGGCCAAGCCGACCCCGCTGCGGTTCCCGGGCAAGATCCTCGCCGACGAGCCGGGGAACCGGCTGTTCGTCTCCGACAGCAACCACAACCGGATCGTCATCAGCTCGCTCGACAACGGAAAACTGCTCGACATCGTCGGGACGGGCGAGATCGGCAAGAAGGACGGGGGCTACACCGAAGCGACCTTCGACCATCCCCAGGGGATGACCCTCGTCGGCGACACGCTCTACGTCGCCGATACGGAAAACCACCTGCTGCGGGCGATCGACCTCCAGGGGAAACATGTCAAGACGCTCGCCGGGACCGGGGTGCAGTCCCACTCCCGCGGCTCGGGCGGCAAGCTCTCGACCACCGCGCTCAACAGCCCCTGGGCTCTGACGCACCTCGACAAGAAGCTGTACATCGCCATGGCGGGGCCGCACCAGCTCTGGTCCCACGTCATCGGCGGCGACCAGATCCGGGTCTTCGCCGGCTCCGGGCGGGAAGACATCCTCGACGGTTCACACTCCGAGGCGGCCCTCGCCCAGCCTTCGGGGATCACGACCGACGGCAAGGTCCTGTACCACGTCGACAGCGAAGGCTCGGCGGTCCGGCGGGTGACCCTCGGATCGAAGGGGCATGTCGAAACAGTCGTCGGACCGCGCGACATCCCGAACGGGCGGTCGCTGTTCGAATTCGGCGACAAGGATGGGACCGGTGAAAAGGTCCGCCTCCAGCACCCGCTGGAAGTCCTGTATCACGAAGGGAAGCTCTACGTCGCCGACACCTACAACCACAAAATCAAGCGGGTCGATCCGGAGCGGATGACCTGCGAGACCTGGCTCGGCACCGGCGAACGGGGTGAATCGCTCTCCCCGGTCGAGCTCTCGGAACCGGCGGGACTCACGATCGCCGGCGGCAAGCTGCTCGTGGCGGACACGAACAATCACCGGCTCCTCTCGGTCGACCTCGGCAGCAAGGAGACGAAGGAGTTCGTGATCGAAGGGCTGACCCCTCCCGCGCCGGTCACTCACGAAGAGCCGGACGCATCCCCCGTGACGCCGGTCCCGGCGATCACCGCCAAGGCGGGCGCCCCGCTGCGGCTCGAGTTCACGTTCGCCCTCCCGGAAGGGCACAAGCTCAACCCGCTCGGCCCGATCAGCTACCGCCTCAAGGCCCTCGGCACCGCCAAGGTCGTCGCGGCCGAGAGTGTCGGCGTCCGTCGGGAAGGGGAGGGGACCGGCAAGTCGGGCTCCATCGAAGTCCCGCTCGCCGCCGAACCGGGGCAGGGGGACTATGAGCTGACGATGAACTACACCTACTGCCGTGAAGGGAAGGAAGCGGTCTGCCGCTTCGGTCGGCAGAAGTGGAAGCTGTCGGTCACGACCACGGCCGACGGAGAGTCGAAGCCGGTGGCGATCGCGGTCGATGCCATCAGCGGCGACTCGGCCGGGAACTGACCCCGGCGGAAGCGGCCCCGGCACAGCAGCGAGCGTATTCCGGAAAGCGGGCTGAACGCGATGTTTCGCAAGATCTCGGCGCTGCTGGTCCGATCGCTCCGGAGCGACGCGCGGCTCGCCCGCTTCCACCTCCTGCGGCTCGCCCTCGGGATCGTGGTCCTGCTCGTCCTCTGGTCGACGCAGCAGAACATGCGGTGGCGGGCCTCCCCCGGACGGGAGTTCTACACCGGACTCACCGTCTGCAACCTGCTGGCAATCACACTCGCGGGAGCGACCTTCTTCGCGATGGCGATCTCCGAAGAGCGGGAGGAACAGACCCTCCCGCTCCTCAAGATGGCAGACATCGGCCCCCTGCCGCTGCTCCTCGGCAAGTGGCTGCCGCGGATGATCACGGCGCTCCTGCTCCTCTCGATCCAGATTCCCTTCACGCTCCTGGCGATCACGATGGGGGGGGTGTCGTGGAGCCACATCGTCGCCACGAACTGGATGCTGCTCGGCTACCTGATCCTCGTCGGGAACTTCGGTCTCTTCGTCTCGGTCTGGAACTACCGCACCGGCGGGGCGTTTGCCGTGACGGCGGTGACGCTCGTGATCTTCCTTCTGGCGGGGCCGATCCTCGGCGAGCTCGTGACCGCTCCCCGCCTGCAGCGGTTCGTCTGGTTCCTCGAGCCGCTCCGCGAGTTTCTCAGCGGACTCAACCCCTTCGTGCGGATCGGCGGGGTCCTGGGGAACTTCGGCCGGGGGAGCTTCGCCCTGCCGTTTCAGGTCTGGATGAGCCTCGTCCTGGGGGGAGTCTTCTTCGTCGGCTCCTGGCTCAGTTTCGACTACGCCACGTCGCTCGAGCCCTCGGGGAAGTCCTTCGCCATGCGGCTGCGGGACGGCTGGACGCGGCTCTGGAACCGCGCCGCCCCCTCGCGCCCAGCCTCGTCCCGGCCTGCGGCAGCGGGCGACAAGCCGGCCCCCGCGCGGCGGACTCCGGGCCTGCGGCGGGTCTGGGGGATGCCGATCGTCTACAAGGATTTCCATCAGATCGCCGGCGGCCCGGTCGGCATGCTGAGCCGGATCTTCGGCTACGGAATGATCTGCGTCGGGACCTGGGGGGCCTTCCTGACCGCCGGAGCCCCCTTCAACAACGACTTCGGCCGGGCGATCTCGGCCCTCGGGATGATCACCGCCTTCTTCTCCCTGTGGTTCCTCGGGATCGAGGCGGCCTTCGTCGCCGCCCGCCTGTACCGCAGCGAGATCAAGGACCGGACCTGGGCCACTCTCTCGCTGCTCCCCCGGAGCATTCCGCAGATCGCCTACGCCAAGCTCGCCGGAGCGGCGCTCGGACTGCTCCCCGCGCTGATGCTCCTCATCGGCGGCTCGCTCCTCGCCCTCCCCGAGTGGGAACGGGAATTCCAGCACTTCCGGTTTGTCGATGTCCTGGCGATCACGTTTTTTACGCTGCAGGTCCTGACCGGAATCCAGCTCGCCATGTTCCTTTCGGTCGCGCTCGACTTCGCCGCCTGGCCCCTCGCCATCGCCATGGCTGCCTTCGGCATGATCCTCGAGACCGCGATGCTCGTCTCCTGCTGCCTCGGGATCCTCGAACTCAACGGGCAGAGCGGCGACATGACGATCTTCTCGCTGGGGATTCTGATCAGCGGGCCTTTGTTCCTCCTGTTCCACGTCCTGACGTTGGTGCGACTGGACGCGGTTCGGGCTTCGGATGGATAGAGCCTGAATCCGGATGAACAGGGACGATTGAACCGTTCCCTGTAGGGAAGCGCCTCCGGCGGCAAGGGGTTCCCCCTTGACCCCGACTCCCTTCGGCATTTCCCGGCGCCTGCCGGGACAGTACCTTAAGCCCGGTCGCGGTGGATCGACGATTCGACGAGGGCAGGGCGAGCAATGCCGAAGCAACCGGTTCTTCAGGTCTACGAAGCGGGTGAAACCACCGTCGTCGGCTTCTCCGGCGAGGAGATCCTCGACGAGATCAGCGTCGCCGCCTGCCGCACCGAGATCATCGAGATCCTCCGCCGCCACGACTGCAGCATCCTCGCCTTCGACCTCACCGGCGTCCGCCTCATCCCCAGCGGCCTCCTGGGGCTCCTCTCCTCCATCCGCAAAATGGGGGTCGAGGTCCACCTCTACAACCCCTCGGTCGACGTCCGCGAAGTCCTCTCGATCACCCACCTCGACCGGGTCATGCCGGTCCACGTCATCGAAGTCGACCGCACCAGGCGGCCGGACAACGCGGGCCGCTAGATCCCCCTCGAAGCCCGGGCCGATGCACGACGACCTCCTCACGATCTGCTCCCCCGCCGATGCCGGCTTCTCGCCCGATCGGTGGAAACGAGTCTTGCACCTCGCCGCCCAGGTCGCCGCCGAAGAGACCGGCTCGCTCGCCTTCGAAGTCAGCCGGGGCGGCCGCTCTCCGGGCCCCTACCACTTCGGCCGCCACGCCGCGGGGTTGCCGGACGTTCCGCTCCGGAGCGACGCGATCTTCCTCGTCGCGTCGCTGACGAAGCCGATCGTCGCCATGGCGGCGCTGCTCCTTGTCGAGCGGGGACTGCTCAATCTCAATGACCGGGTCGCGGACTACCTGCCGCTCGCCGACGCCGCGAAGCGGCCGATGACGATCCGGCATCTCCTGACACACACGTCCGGGATGCCGGACATGCTCCCCGACAACCGGGCCCTCCGCGTCGGCAAGTCGTCGCTCGAAATGTTCTGCGAGGGTTCCTGCGCCGCAGCGCTCGACTTTCCGCCGGGCCGGGGCGTTCAGTACCAGAGCATGGGGTTCGTGCTTTTGTCGCGGATCGTCGAGAGGCTCTCGGGGCAGTCGATTCACGACTTCGTGCAGCGGGAGATTCTCGACCCGTGCGGGATGCGGAACTCTGCGCTGGGAGCCCCTGATGCCTGGTTCGAGGGTCTGCATCCCCGGATCGACCGGATCCCGGCGATCGACGTTCCGGAGGATCAGCGGGGGGACGGGGGAGGGGAGTGGAACTGGAACAGCCGTTACTGGCGGCAGCTCGGTGCTCCGTGGGGGGGGCTGCTTTCGACGCCGACCGACCTGCTGCGGTTCTGTCAGGTGATGCTTCAGGGGGGGCGTCTGGGGCGGGGGCGGGGTGAGAGCCTGTTTGCTCCGCGGACGGTGGCGGCGGCGACGACGAACCAGCTACTGCCATTTGCCGACGTTCCGGAGGCGGATCGTCGTTGTCGGGGGTGGGGGTTCGGGTGGCGGCTGCAGTGGCCGGCGCATCCGGCGTCGTTCGGGGATTTTCTGAGTGAGTCAGCTTACGGTCATTGGGGAGCGACGGGGACGGTGTTCTGGATGGATCCTGAGCTGGATCTGGCGGTGGTGCTATTGACGGCGATGCCGCTGGAGCGGAGCGGGCAGGCGCTGACGCGGTTGTCGAATGCGATTGTCAGCGCGCTGGCGTAACGCTGCCGGCACAGCGCTGCTTGCGCAACCCATCGTCCCACGGCCACCCGGGTGCAGGGGCGCAACGCTCGTTGGGATGTCCGGTGTTGAGCCGGGGATCTACACTCACGAGGCAAGGAGATCTTCCATGGGGCGAGTCGCGGCGGTCGTTCTGGTCATCCTGGCCCTCATCGGCGTGCTCCTCTGGAGCCAGACCCGCACGCCCCCCCTCGTCGTCTCCGGATTCGTCGAATCCGACGAGATCCGCATCGGCTCACGCGTCGGCGGCCGAGTCCAAAGCGTCTCTGTCGTCGACGGGGACGAAGTGAAGCGCAACCAGAAACTGGTCGAACTCGAGCCGTTCGACCTCAACGAGAAACTGGCCCAGGCCGAAGCCCTCTGGAAACAGCAGAAGTCCGTCCACGCGAAACTCACGGACGGATTTCGAAAGGAAGAGCGAGCCCAGGCAGAGGCCCGGGTCCGACAGCTCGAAGCGGTCGCGCTGAAACTCAAGAACGGGCCCCGCCCACAGGAGATCGCAGTCGCCCGGGCGGACCTTGACCTGGCCAAGGCGCAGCAGGAGCTCGCCACCATCGAGTTCGACCGGGCCAAGGCGCTCCAGGTGCAGGACGCCGCCACCCGCCAGCGAGTCGACGCCACCCGAACCGAGCTGCGAGTCTCCGAAGACCAGGTCCACTCCCGCTCCGAACAACTGAAGCTGCTCGAAGCGGGAACCCGCGACGAAGAGATCGCGGCCTCGATCGCCCAGCTCGAAGAGGCCCGCGCGGCACTCGAACTGATCGTCAACGGGACCCGCCAGGAGGACATCGACGCCGCCTACGCTGCGATGGTCTCCGCCGAAGCGGGGATGAACGCCATCCGCAAACAGATCGACGAGCTGACAATCGTCGCCCCGGTCAACGGGAGCGTCGAGGCGGTCGAACTGCAGCCTGGAGACCTCGTCGCCCCCAACGCCCCGGTCATGACCCTCCTCGACCACTCGCGAATGTGGATCCGGGCTTTCGTCCCCGAGAACCGCCTCAACCTCAAGATCGGCCAGAAGCTCAAAGTCACCGTCGACAGTTTTCCAGGGGAGACGTTCACGGCCGAGGTCGGGTTCGTCTCGCGGCAGGCGGAGTTCACGCCGGGGAACGTCCAGACCCCGGAGGAACGCTCGAAGCAGGTGTTCCGGATCAAGGCGTTCCTGCACGACGAGTCGGGCCGGCTCCGCCCCGGGATGGCGGCGGACCTCTGGCTGGAGGCGGCACCATGAGTGACGCGCCGACCACTCCGGCGGCTCCCCCCGCGCTCGACCTCCGCGGGTTGACCCGGCATTTCGGCAAACTGGTCGCCGTCGACGACGTGTCGTTCCAGGTCCGGCGCGGGAGCATCTTCGGACTGCTCGGCCCCAACGGGAGCGGGAAGAGCACGATCATCCGGATGCTGTGCGGCGTGCTGCAGCCGACGGCGGGGACGGCGATCGTGCTGGGGCATGACGTCAACCGGGATCCGGAGTCGATCAAGCCGGCGGTCGGCTACATGTCGCAGAAGTTCAGCCTGTACGGCGACCTGTCGGTCCAGGAGAACATCGAGTTCTACGGGCGGATCTATGGCCTGACGCCCGAACGGATCCAGAAGCGGCTGGTCGAGGTGACGGAGTGGACCGGCCTCGACCGGCGGCTCGACCAGATGGCGGGGAATCTCTCCGGAGGCTGGAAGCAGCGGCTGGCGCTCGCCTGCGCGCTCGTGCATGAGCCGGAGCTGCTGTTCCTCGATGAACCGACGGCGGGGATCGATCCGGTCGCCCGCCGGGAGCTGTGGGACCTGCTGTACCAGCTTGCCTCGCGGGGCGTGACCCTCCTCGTCACGACGCACTACATGGACGAGGCGGAGCGGTGCACGGAGGTGGGGTACATCTACAACTCCCGGATGCTTGTGTGCGGGACGATCGAGGACCTCAAACAACATCCGGACGTCACGCCGACCGGAACGCGGCGGTGGGAGCTCGAGACGCACGACATGGCGGCGGGACTCGAGCGGATCCGCGGCGCGGCGGGAATCCTCGACGCGACGTTCTTCGGCCAGACGCTCCACGTCCTGGCGGAGGACCGGCTGACGGAAGGGGATCTCGTACAGGCGGTCGGCGATCCCCAGGCGACTGCCCGGCCGATCACGCCGACCCTCGAAGATGTGTTCGTGACGTTGACCCGTGCGGCGAGCAAAGGGAAGCCGCCGGCGGCGATCGTGCCCACCCTGGTATCGAAGGAATCGCAGCCGCCTGCCGCCGCCTCAGCGGAAGTCCGGCAGCCCGTCTCGCTGTCGGCGTCCGGCCACTCCACTCCCGCCCCGGCTCGACGGCGGGTCGGGTTCCTGTCCGGGTTTCTGGCGATCCTCCTCAAAGAATTCGCCCACATTCGCCGGCAGCCCACAACGCTGTTCTTCCTGTTCGCCGTTCCGCTGATCCAGACGTTCATCTTCGGGTATGCCCTCGACACGAAGGTCGAGCACATCCCGACGGTCGTCTATGACCTCGACGGCCGGCAGCCGTCGCGGGCGCTCCAGATGTCGTTCGACAACACGCGGTCGTTCACGATCATCGACCGGGTCTACGACGCGGAGTCGTTCCGCCGGGCCCTTTCGTCGGGACGGGCGAAGGTCGGGATCTGCATTCCGCCCGACTACTCGGATCAGCTCCTGGCGGGGCGGCAGACGTCGGTGCAGGTGCTGATCGACGGGAGCGATTCGCAGGTCGCGAACACCGCCCTCAATGCGACAAATCTGCTGGGGATCGCGCTGACGCGGCAGATTACGTTGCCCTTCGCCGAGACGCTCCAGGTGGTGCCGAGCCGCAACGAACTGGGGCGGGTGGCGCCGGCGATCGAGATGCGGCCGAGGCTGCTCTACAACCCGAACCTCGAGAGCGCGAACTTCTTCGTCCCGGGGCTCGTGGGGATCATCCTGCAGCTCGTGACGCTGTTCCTGACGTCCTTCGCCATCGTCCGCGAGCGGGAGCAGGGGACGCTCGAGCAGCTGTTCGTGACGCCGGTGAGCCGCTCGGCGCTGCTCCTCGGAAAGCTGATTCCCTATGCCGTCATGGGGGTCATCGAGATGCTGCTGGTGCTGACGGCGATGGTGTTCGTCTTCGGCGTCCCGATCCACGGCGGAGTGGTGCTGCTGGTCGGGCTGTCGATCCTGTTCCTGGTCTCCGGGCTCGGTCTGGGGCTGCTGGTTTCGACGCTGGCCCAGACGCAGATGGCGGCGATGCAGTTCGCATTCGTCATCATGTTGCCCTCGATCCTGCTGTCGGGGTTCATGTTCCCGCGGGCGCAGATGCCGGAGATCGTCTATTTCGCCTCGTTCGCGATTCCGGTGACGCACTTCCTCGAGATCCTGCGGGGGATTATCCTCCGCGCGGCGGATTTCGCGGACCTGCTGCCGTCGGTCCTATGGCTCGCGGGGTGCGGCGGAGCGATCTTCCTGTTGAGCCTGCTGCGGTTCCGGAAGCAGTTGGCGTGATGGGGCGTGCAACACGAGCCGTTTTGCCGCGGAGCGCAGTTCCGGCTCGATTGTTGTCTGGCGTCCAGTCCACGAGTCTCGCCCGTTCTGCGCTCCGCGGCTAAGAAGCTGTTTCAAAAACGTGCCCGGCACCCGGATCCAGCCCCCAGAGGGGTGCCGGGCGGAAAGGCGTGTTTGCGCAACCCGACGTGCCTGCCGATCCCGGTCCAGCGGGGTCGCTGGCCCCGCCGGAGGCACTTCCGTTCAGGGTACCGTGGCCAACGGCTGGCGGCCGATTCCGGAAACCAGCATCGCGGGCCCCTCTCTCCAGACCGTGGGAATCGCAGGGGACGCGTTCTGATTAAGAGGGTCCGCCACACCCAGTGCTCGCTGGGACACGAAACGTGTTCCCTGGTTCTCGAGCGCTCATGGCCTCCGGCGGCCAGCAGCGTGCTGGACCCGCCAGCGGC